>PVLA01016193.1:0-21726 GCA_004027455.1 Hydrochoerus hydrochaeris
AAAAAAAAAAAAAAAGAAAAAGAAAGCTTTCTCCATATGCCTTTTCTGTATGACAATGAGCAACGTAACAGAGGGAGTCAAGTTTAGGTTGGACCCACCTAGAAGCGCCACCAGAAAGTGTGAGCCCAACAAAAAGGGCTATCTGAGTGATGGAGCTCCTTGAAAGCTGCAGGTAGGATTTTGGGGTCCAGAAGGGACAAGTCAGACAGACCTCTGTCCCAGTAGATCCTGGACTGAAGACGGCTTAGGCTGGGCTTGATGCACCTCAGATCTCCCACCAGCCTGTTTCCAGTTCTCACCTAGCAAAGTGCTTTCCAAACTGGTTTCTTCAATGTGCTGTTTCCCGTCTTCGGTATTTCTCCTGGTAAATCCTCACCTCTCCTCTTGTCCAGCCAGCTTTCGGAGCCAGGTTTGATTCAGCCTCATCAGTGAAGCCCATTCTGGCTCAAGCCTTTCACCAAATGCACAGAGGAGGCGAAATATGCTGTCAAGTAAGGCAGACAGTGTCCCCAGCCTCTCCTTCCTTTTAGTCCTTTGTCTAGCATGTTCATGAAGTGCCAGTGTGGACACAGAGCATTGCTCAGTCCTTAGAGCACACATACCAGTCAACCAAGCATCCTCACAGGGCTCATGCTCCATTGAAAACTGCAGTTTGGCACTCAGCAATTCCCTGTTTATCTTGTGTTTGTCCCTCAGTAAGGGACCTCTCATGGGAGGGACCACCAGAGCCATCAGGAGTCAGCCCAAAAGCAATTCAGCCCAGACACTGAAACACAACTCAGTCTCTGTCAACAAACTCCACAACCACCAGCTGTGCACCCCCACATTAACCCAGAACTCGCAATGTCATTTTGTCCTCAAAAAAGCCCTCAAAAGATATTCTACACTGTTGTGCTCATCTGGACAATAATGACCAAGAAATTTTGGAAAAAGAGAAACAGGAAAGCCAAATTAAAGTAGAAGTCAGGAAAGCAGTACATATATCCCTAAAGAAGTGAATCAGCATGGTATGGCAGAAGACAAGGAAAACTATTATCAGTTCAAAGACACAAAACTAATACCTAGGCCTTTATTATATGCCAGATGAGGTAGTGGTTTTCAATCCCTTACCTTCAACTCCAAAATCTAAAAAGCTCCGAGTACTGATATTTGTTCCCCACAACTCAGCAAGTAACAAAACCTAGCAAGAATTAATTTATGCCACTTAGTGTGAATGTCTCAGTAGAAACATATTAAAACATTTTATTCAAGGGAATTATTTCAGGCTCCCATGAAGGGGTTATATAGTATGTTTTATATATATATATATATATATATATATATATATATATATATGGTATATGGTTTATATTACTGTTCTAAAATCCACAAAATGTTTAATTATTAAATACACCTCATGCAGAGGATTCAGATAAGGAATTGAGGTTGAAACTTGAAATCAGAAAGAAATGGTGAATTATGAATCCATTGGTATTGGACAGGATACCAGACTAACACTTCAAAAAGCACTATTTCATACACATTTGGTAACTAAATATTCTTTGGCTCTCAATAGTCTAAAAGAGATAACGAAAATAATTTAGCTGCCTTCACAAAACCTAAAAGGAAAAGGCCTTTTTTATTTAGCCATATGTTTATAGTTTTAACTAAAACCCAGAACAGTAACTCAGAAAGGAATTTAAAACTGAAATGCAACATTACACTGAGAAATATCTGTAGGGACAACAATAAGTTAATATGCTTAACATGTGGTGAGTGTTTTTACATACATTTTAAAAACAGTTAATGAAAACTAAACAATAAGGAAATAAGAGCAAAGGAAATAAAATAACGTAAGTGGCAAAAGAAAACATATCAAAACTTTTTGACATTAATAACAATAAAACGAACCAATCTAAAATAATGAGGTAATATATTTTACCTTGTCAAATAGCCAAAGAGTAATAATAAGAATTAGTGACTCACAGGTCTAACGAATATAGGAAAACCAATGCTTTTATGCATTATTGGTGAAAGCACAAATGCTACGCCTTCACCAAGAGAAGTCTGGCAACAAATATCAAACTTAGAAATGTTTACAACCTTTGATGTAGAAATTCCACTAGATAAAATTTTCAGCAGGAAATAATTACAGATATGCAGTCTAAGAAACTGACTAAAAGGATGACAAAGTATTGTTTCAACTATAATACAGTATGTAAGGGTTCACAACTAAACCTATATATAGACTAGCATATCATGATCTATTTAAAATAATGCTATGGGTTATTTAATAATGAAAACAGTAACTATATTAAGTGAAAAATTAGGCCTCCAAAAGAAAATATAATTTTAAATATATTTACATATATTTAATATTATATATATATACATATATATCAGTATATAAGAATATATATCAGTACATCTGGATAAGAAGGGTCTATGTTCACCAAGATCCTGGGAATGGCGTCACAGGGCAGTGAGGTTGCAGGTGATGCTGCCCCCTTGCTGCTCTTCTTCACCTCATTTCACCTCCAGTTATCAAATTTTCTACAAAACGTATCTATCCATACACTACCTTTACCTGTAGCAATGCTTCTTTTCTCACTACTCACCAATACCTCTATTACTAAGCTTCAATCTGTCCTCCATCACATTGGCCCCAATGTAAATGCCTTTTTGCTAATTTCATCTCAGTCTTTAAAAGATAAACTATAACTCAAGGGGAACCCTAAAATTAAAAATTAGAAATATTTTTTAACTGTCACTTTTGCTTTTAAAATTGCCAACTACCTATTATATTTCTTTAAGAATGAGGAAGTAAAGTAGTCAACTAAGGTAGGGCAGTGGAAGATTTCTGAATTCTCATTTAACAGCTGCACTCAGCTCTGTGTACACTGATTGACTGGCTACAATAACAGGTGATTGAACTCAGGGCCTTCACACTGAGCTGCACCCCAACCCTTTTTAAATTTTGAGACAGGGTCTTGCTGAGTCACTAAGTAGCAGAGGCTGGGATCAAACTTGCAGTCGTCCTGCCTCAGTCTCCCAGAGTGCTAGGATTACAGGTGTGTCCCCACACTCAGCTGTGATTGTTTCTTAAAAGTGCAGTAAGGTGAGAATAAAGATGAAGCAGACATAGGGCGTGGACCCTCACTGTCACACTGTCCAGGGCACTGAGATAAACGGCATCATTCAGTCCTTGAAAAAAAAAAAAACATCTCAGCACGTCGTGAAAACAGTGCCAAAGAGGACACATGACTCCCCCAAGACCACAAGGCAAAGAGAACAGAGGAACAGGATCAACATCCAGGCACATGTGACTCTGACCCCGGGATTTTTCACAATGCCTGAGGCACCTGGAAAGATGAGAAACAAAAGGAGGTGATAGCCAGACAGTGACAGATTCAGAGCGAAGCATGGTTACAAAATCCAGAGTTGAGATAGCAATTCTATTAGTTTGAATTTTAATAAAAGTATTAAGAAAACATTGCGTGGGAAGGTGTTAGTCCAAGAGAATTTATTTTTGACTGTTGTCCAAAAGAGAAACAAGATTTAGACCCACTGGCTACCAGCAATTATTATTGAAATTTATTAAAATCATTCATCCAACTTTTATTTTGTCTCTAAGATTATAAAAAACAATACCCAGTATCATTTTTATTGTAAAAATATCTAGTAATGTGTTTTAACACAATCAAAACAGCAATTAATGAGTACTCACAGGTATTATTAAGTGTGTAACAGTTAATAGCATTATAAAGTATGTAATAGTTAAGAAATTTCCTATGCACATATTTAGAAATATAAATGCATGTAAGATACATGGATTTTATATTTACTGAAATATATTATTTGACCACTTCCATTTTTGCACATCAATGCCTTCGAATGCCTTTTAAAATGAGTTAAGCAGACCCAGACTACACTTCGTGGGCAAAGGGTACACAGCTTCAGTTAGACAAGAGGAATAATTTTTAGTGATCCATCACACAGCATTGGAACTGTTTGTTAGTAATACTGTTGCATATTTCAAAATCATTAAGAGGAGGTGGTCAATGTTCTCTTCCCAAAGCAATGATAAACATGTGACAATTATCATTTGTTAAAGATAAAAATAAGGTTTTGAAATTTTTTACTCAACCTGATTCACATCACCTGTAATTTTTTTATCTAAAGCTCTTCTAGTCACCGTGCAAGCAAGATGTTGGTACAAAGCAGCTTAGCATAGGGACAGGAATATATTACCCTTTCATCTGCGTAATTCCACAGCCCTTTGGAAGGGGACCCATCATTTTTACTCCATTGTCCTGGGAGAATATGGGAACAAGGCCACAGCCACCTGAACCTCAGGCTGGGAGAAGGCGAGCAATCATGTCTCAGAGGAAAGAGAAGAATGGCTGCCATGGAAAGTGAGGAGTCACCCCATGCAGGGCTCAACATAGGGTGGCCATGTGATCTGTCCAAGCAGGGCGTGAGTGAGAGTGAAATACTTAGGCTGATAAACAACTGAGTGCTAAGAATATCTGGGGAAATTCACCTTCTCTTACTTCTCTGCTTACCAAATTCCTCCCTAACCCTTCTTGAGGTCACCTTGCGAGAGGCAGGCTGTTATTGTCTTTCCGCTTCCAGAACAGGGTGCCATTACTAAAGCATCAGCCTAGGCGCTCGCCGATCGTGTTCACACGCGGTCCTTCCAGCTCACGGTGTGCCTCATATTCTCTGCTGTCTGTGGAGCCATTCTGGAGGTCACTTGTCCTCTTCCCATGACATCTGTCCTGGCTGAGAGCTAGCAAGCATGGCAAACTACCTAGTAGCACCGTCTATCCGTGGACACACTAATTCAGCCGTGACCAAAGCGGGACCTTCAAGGTCTTCCTGTGAACTTAACTGAAAGACATACCATGCTCTATCCACTCAACAGGCCAAGCTGTTGTTCATCGCCAGCAGGTTGCCACCGTGTGGGAAGACAGACCCTAAAATCTGGATGTTCTCTCTACGCTGCTCAAAAACCTTAAAGCTGAGCAGTTTGCTTTTACTCTGTCCACTCAAAACCCTTCAGCACCTCCCCACTCCCTGCAGATTAAAACCCCGCTCCTTACCCTGGCTCCACCTGTACCGTCTCCCCCTCCTCATTCCTCTATGATGCTCCCTGAGATGATGCCACAGTGATTTTCATAAGATATAGAGGTCCCAGAGACCTTCCAAGCGGGGCATGTGGGATAATCTCCCCATTCACCCTTCCTAGCCTGTCCCATGTGGAGCCCACTGCCCTACATCTGGGATTTCCTACTATACTTACAGGGCTATGGCCCTAAATTCTGTTGGGATTGGGGAGGGTAAAAGATATATTCCCACAACCCCAGGTCATGTCACTCACACAGGTGCACATATGCAGGCATGCAAAAACATTCTCTCTCTCTCTCTCTCTCTCTCTCTCTCTCTCTCTCACACACACACACACACACACACACACACACACACCCTTGAAACTGCTGTTTCCTGTAATGCTATTCTCAGAGTTCATGTTGCACACTTAGTCCCAGGTGTTACATTCATAGCATCTGGAGATGGGGCCCTTGGGAGGTGCCTGGGGCATAAGGACTCCGTGTTCAGGTGCGTGGGTTAATGGGCTAACAGATCAGCAAAGGCATGGCCTCTCTAAAAGTGGGGCTCCTCTGATGAGCTTCCTGGGCCTCGCCTGTGAGCCCCCACCATGATGCCCTGCAGCAGAAGAGTCCTCTGCAGATGATCTCTGGGCAGCATTATGCTCTCAGACCTCTCCTCCCCCAAAGCCTCAGCTGAATCACCCTCCATTCTGGACAAATCACCAGCTTCATGCATTTTGTCACAGGGAAACAAAACTAACAAAGACAGACATACCAGATGAAGGGGGCAATGACTTCATCTTCTGAAGCCACCTTCACCGTGTAAATGTAGTCTTTTAAAATTCACAAAGTTAGGAAAAGACACACGGGGGAACCTGGCACCGAATCTCCTTTATTGAATCCAGCTGCGCTGGCAAAGCCTCGCGTAGAGCCCTTGTCATGCTTACCACGTGCACCTGGTCCCTGGAGCCACCTCGAGTGCAAGAGCGCCTATGCCGTTCCAACTGGAAACAACTGTGGCCAAACACATTACTGTATCAACTGGTCACTAATCAACACCTCAAGGATATTTTTCTTTAGTTTTAGTTTTCAAAACTTCATCTAGATTCTAAGTTTTTGTTCCCATCTATTTCAAATTCTGTTCACTTAAAAAAAAGAGCTAAAAACTTTATTGCTGAGAATTTGAATTTGAGAATAAGAGAGACTCGGTGTCTCTAAGCTTTGACCTAACTGTATCTAGGATCTAGATATCTTGCTGTTTTGGTGTTCAGTGTTCTGATTTGTCACCATTGTCTTCCCTTAGAGAAGAGAGAAAACATTAAAACTTACTCCGTGCTGGGCGTTGTGCTAGGTACATCCACCGCGCCTTACGGTAGTTGTATTTCTCATTACTTTAAGAAAGTATTGTAGGGTTGAGGCATAGCTCAGTAGCAGAGTACTCACCTACCATGCACAAGGACTTGGGTTCAATCCCCAACATTGGGGAAAAAAAAAGAGAGACAGAGAAAATATTGTAGTAGGAAAGAACATAGTTTGGCAATGACTCATATCTAGATACAAACTTTGAAATCATCCTAGAAAAAATAAAAAATAAATCTCCTTCCTCTGAATCCTGTGCTGTTTTATGTCACGTGTACAGCAATTTGCGTCACTGACAGCATTAAAAAATACTTGTTGAATAGTTATTATGTGCCAGTTCAAAGAAATGGTGAATAACAAGCCAGACATTTCCCTCATGGAGCTTAACATCTTAGAAAAAAGATACACAAGGGGCTGAGGATGTAGTTCAGTGGCTTAAGCACCTGCCTGGCAAGCATGAGGTCATGAGTCTGATCCCTGGTAAGAAAGAAAGAAAGAAAGAAAGAAAGAAAGAAAGAAAGAAAGAAAGAAAGAAAGAAAGAAAGAAAGAAGGAAGGAAGGAAGGAAGGAAGGAAGGAAGGAAAGAAAGAAAGAAAGAAAGAAAGAAAGAAAGAAAGAAAGAAAGAAAGAAAGAAAGAAAGAAAGAGAGAGAGAGAGAGAAAGAGAGAGAGAAAGAAGAAGGAAGATACACCAAGGACAAGGACAGTAATAGGATGAACATAAAAATGGTGAATGCATAATTCCCAGGGAGAGCTACGCTAAGCTCAGGGCCAGAAAAGGAAATGATTCACTGAGATACATGACCATGAAGCTAAGAATGGCAAAGGCTGACCAAGTCAGCATGGACAGGGAAGTCCAGCATAGGCAGAGGAAGTATCAGAATCACAAACCATCTCAGGAGTGTCTTAGTCAATCCTCAAAACAACTCTAGATGGAGTCATTATTACCATTTTACAGATGATAAAACTAAGATTCAGATGTTAGATCAGTGAATAAAACTGGACCACATGTCCACTGGAATCAAAGTTCCTCTGATTCTACACTCAGATTCCTTTCAACGCTACCTCGCCAGTAGCCTGCAGATCAACTGCTGGAAGACTGTTTTATGAATAAACATATCATAAATGCTTTAGGTGTTGCAGGACAAGAGACAAAAAAGAAAAAAAAGAACAAGAGATAAAACTAATTTCCACAAATTTATACTATACTAATAATTGATCTAATATTTTGTAATAACAAATCTGCTAATGACAAGAAAGTTATTTGGGGAGAATGACATTTCACTTGAGTGGAGCATGCAGCTGGTGTTCCCTCTCATCAGATAAATTACAGGTGTCCACCTGTGAAGACTATGCTAAGCTTTCTGATCACATCCAGCTGGTGACCAGTGAGATTCGGCCCACAGGCATGGCAACCCCTGGATTTGGCCTTAATCACTGATGGTAGCTGCCCAGGAGAAATCTAAAATGCAATCTACACGTCGCTTGAGCTGGTCCAATGTCAGCAGTGAAGTAGGTTCAAAGGGAATGGGTTGCAGCTCAGAAGCAGAGAAGCATGAGGCCTTGGGTTTGATCCCCAGCTCAAATAATGAGCATGATAATTTGTTCAAACTTCAAGGAAAAAAAAAAGCTTTAAAAAGATGAAATTTATTTTAGAAATACATCTTACTTAACTGAAATATTACCATTTAAAATGTAATCAATACCAAAGTTACAAATGGGCCATTTAGCTGTCTTTTTTTGTACTGAGTTTATGAAATCCAGTCTTAATTTTACCCTAGAAAGTGGACCTGTCACTCTCCCAGCACCACCCAGCTTTGGAGGACAGAGTCTGGCCAGGGCTGGGCACGTACTCCCAAGACAAGCAGGCTGCACATTTGCCAGGTGGCATGGCTTAGGTCTGGAGGGCCCTAGGCCTCCTGTGCTCTAGGTGGGACTTTGGGAGGTGGCAGACCAGGGGTGTGACACTCATCAGTAGGTTAGTCCACTGTGACTTCACAGCTAAATGGGATTTGGGAGGGGGTGGTCACTGGGATGGGGGGCTGGGAGGATCCATCTCTCTCCTCCTCCTCTCTCTGTTCCCATCCTCCGTGTCATGAGCCACCCTCCTCCGCCAGGCCCATCTGCCACGCCACCCTGCCTAGGAGCCAGCCAGCTATGGACTGAAGCTCTGCAAACCGTGAGCCAAAACAACCCCCTTCATCAACTTGTGGTTGTCAGTTACTGTGTCTTGGGAATGAGAAAAGTAACTAAAACAGTGTTCTGCTAACAACTTCCAATTCTGTCTAAAGGTGGCAACTGCTACTCAGCTCCAAAAAATGTGGGAAAGTACTGCTTTCAATGTGCTGCTAGATGTTCTGAAAAACCAGATTTTCTGAAACACCAGAAATCCAGAATTTAACATAAAAATCTCCCTATTTCTAGATGCTGATAACTAATTTTTAAATATTTATATACATTCTATAGAACAAACAATTCAATTCTGCATACTAAATCCAGCCTTGATCTCCTCCATGCTAATGCTTTGTGATACACACCTTCCTTTTCAGCTCTTTGGGCATAGCTGGCTCAGTACAGTAGAAAACTTTCAGGTCAAGACAATGGATATTTGTAAATAAAATATTTCAAGAATATCAAAGGAATGGCAATGGATGTTAATAAAAAAGAATCATATACACATCCCAAATTACACATTTACCCACTGAGATGATTCAACTTAAAGAATAAATTCTTCAATTAAAAGTAGTTGAAATAACCACAAGAGCCAAAAGGTAGGGGGAAAAAACCCCAAATATCTTTCAATGAATGATCAGATAAACAAAATGTGGTCTATATGTGCAAAGGAATATTAAAAGGAAATTCTGATATATACCAAACTGAAGACATTATGCCAACCGAAATAAGCAAGTCACGAAATAATGAATACAGCAGTTCTGCTGAGGTACGCTGAGTACTCAAATTCACAGCAGAAAGCAGAAAGTTGGTTCCCAGGCCTGAGGGTGGGGACGGACAGGAAGTGTGTGTGTAGTGGGTCTGGAAAGATGGACAGTCTGAGACACCCAGCTGTGATAGCTTTGGGGTCATGGATAAACATAACACAAGGAACCACAGGGTTAAGAAGAACTAAAACATAGGCTGGGGCGTAGCTCAGTAATAGAGCCTGTGTTTCACATTCATAATTCCTTAGGTTCAATCAGCAGATCCCCCTTTGCAAAGAAAGACAAGAAAGAAAGAAAATTTGACATTATAGCATTTTACCAACATTAAAAAGTAGCCATAACATATTTTAATAATAAAACACTTTCAATTGCAAAAATGTGTAAATATTTATGATATACAACATGATATCTTGAAATACATTTGTTGTAGAATGGCTGAATCAGATAGAAAAGTATGCATTACCCCATGCGTTTATTTTTCTGTGATGAGAACAATTAAAATCCACTTGACGATTTGCACCTCTACAGCTCACTGTTAGTAGCAGTTGATCACTTGAATGTATTCTTCCTGTCTTACTGAGATTGTGTAAGCCCTAATCAATACAATGCCAAACCTGCTACCATTCTACTCCCTGTCCAAATGAGACTGACAAAAATTGCTCATTTTTAGTCTTTAATAATTTTCCTTGAAAGAATATGATAGTCTTTCAAACTCAAACAATTAGATTAAAAAATAAAAGCTTCATTATAAATATTTTGAACTGTTACATTTAAATTCAAACATGCACACAACTAAAACAAAATTAACAATACTAATTCATTCAAACTTAAGCATGACTTCTCAGGATATACACACAAAAAAAGACTGGTTAAGTCTGATTTGTAGTGAATTTATATCTATTTATTTAATTTTATCGACTTATACCCTGATAAGCCCTCCCTTATACTTCCACTAGATTTGTCCATTGATAGAATACTCAAAGCCAGATGCTTTCCTATTTTATTAATTCCATCCTAATATTATTTTCACGGCTAATGAGAATTTGGGTCAATAAATGTAACACCTATCTAACGAACTACTAGGGAAATCAAATAACTTTAATTAAATGTGAAAAATCTCATGATGAGCTGTAAAGTACTGTGCAGATATTTTTATCATCAAAGAACTCATAAAACAAAGCTGAGCTTTAGATGTGATTCAATACAAAATGCACACACTGAACAAACACATTGTCCTGGGTTTGGGAGGTAGCTCAGTAGTAGAGTGCTTGCCTAGCATGTGTGAGGCCATGGGTTCAATCCCTGGCATCAAAAACAAAACAAAAAACTCTGACATGGTAATTCATCAAGATGGCTGCTTTTTTCCTCCAGCCAAGCTTTCTAGAAAAATACTTTCTGTGTCACCTGATCCATGCAGAGACAAAACAACACTACTGTGGAATGTTTGAGTACAATTTCATAGGGCAAATGCTTCCTGGAACTATTTGAATACCTACTCTCTGATCCAGGCAGATTTGCATTTATAGAGAAATTAGATAGGCTGTTTCTAGCTCAATATTCCTGCTATCTAATTCAAAGAACTCCATCTCTATTTTCCAGTTCAGGACCTATGTCTGGAGTTCATTTCCGTGAGAGGTCACAGAGTCAAACACCACGCCTGAAAAGGAACCATTATTCACATGCAGGCGGCAAGTGTGAGCCAAGACTGCTAGGCCAATCGAATTTCATGCTTCAAGAAAGTAAATGATCATTTTTGTAATGATCATTTTCAGGGTCAGGAAGGAATATCCTGTTTCCTATTGATAGGAAATACCAGGCAACCCAAGGATGAGTCCCCAGAGGGTTCTCAAGTGCAAACCCACAATGATAGCCCCTCCCACCAATGTGATCAATGGGCAAGCCTGTGGTGGTGTGAGCCCAGGTGAGGAGTCCAAGCCATTTCGTGTCCTTTAACACCATATACAGCACATCTTCTGCACGTTCGCTGGTAACAACCTCTAGCAATTAGTGAATGGATGGTCATAACACTGAAATTTAATTCCCATTAGTTCATTAGTTTCCTATTAATACAGCAATGCATCAGCAGTTAACTTTAAAATCACCTTAGTTTCTATAAAATTTGAAGTTTCTGTAATATAAAAACTAATAGATGACTATAAATGCTTACCCATTTAAGGAAGACTTACCTCTTTTACATCAAATAAGTAAACATGAATGTTTCCTGAATGAATGTCTTAATACTGATCACACATTTAAAAATACATGATTTCAAATATCTTTTTCAGTTATGTTGAAATACTCCAATCAACACACAACTTATTTTTAGTGTTTGTTTTTAGTGTTTGTTTGTTTTCTTAGTGTTGGCTTTAGGAGACACAACCTGTTTTTAATGTTTGTTTTTACTATACTCATTACTTGTTGAGAACCCAGATCTGGTAGGTTTTAACGAGCTATGATGTTACTTGATTTGTGACACCTATGTCTCTA
This sequence comes from Hydrochoerus hydrochaeris, assembly GCA_004027455.1. Taxonomy (NCBI): domain Eukaryota; kingdom Metazoa; phylum Chordata; class Mammalia; order Rodentia; family Hydrochaeridae; genus Hydrochoerus; species Hydrochoerus hydrochaeris. Next base: position 11,875 of record PVLA01016193.1, read on the forward strand.
GTAAACTTTTATCTTAGCATTTTAATATAAAAAGTTCATGCCATGTAAATATGACATGCTTTAGCAGTTGGCATTAATTGTGTAACAGATCTATGGAGGATCATAGATGTATTTAGTAACTAGAATCCAATTATAATTGAAAATCTCACCTCTTTGCCTGAAAGAATTACAGATTCTAAAGAATACTTCAGGTTTTCTAGAAGGCTGCTGCTGCCTGCCTGGCTGCTGCTCCCAAGGCTGGATCCAGCTCCCCAAGGGAGCAAATCCAAGGCATCTACCTGACTCACCCCACAAGTGTTACTTGAACTCCCAGGGCTAATCCCCCTCTCACAGAGACAAGAGGATAGATTAAGGAAGGGATATTTGTTGAAAAGGCAACACATATTATCGGGAAATATTTTTTGTTTGCCTTATCACAGAATTCGCTAATCCTGACCTCCTTCTCTCCACCCTGAATTAACAAAGCGTCAGCAACGCTACCGTGTGCATTCGGCCCATTTTTCTTTCTTAAAAGTTTAACTATGAATAAAGAGTACGGGGACCATCCACCCCGCACTGCTTCTAGAAATTCCTTATATTTGTACACAGTTTGCAAAAATGAGATTCTATTAAATTTCATTATAAACATTGCAGAAATTTAAAAAAAAAGAAAGAAAGAAAAAACCTTTTCCCCTTTCTTCGCTATTAGCTATTTTTCTCCTCTCGCCATCCTCGGTCTGACCCAGCCTGTGAAGCTGTGAGTTGGCAGCTGTGATTGCAGTGCAGATTTCACACAGTGTAATTATGGCGGTGACACTAGGACTGAGAGGTACAAAGAAAAAAAAAGAGGCCCTACAGGTTATTAGCACTAAACACTGGGAGAAATCAAACGGGGAGTCAATGCGTAATTTCGAGGCCTATCAAGCCTCATCAGGAACAGCGGGGAGGAAAGTGCTTCACTTCATCATCTCACTCTCTGACTTCTGTTGAAAATTACAGTAATTAAAAAAGAGCTAAGTACTTCTCAGGCAAGGGGTCTTTTCTTTACCCATCACCTTTTAGTTGGCTGCTGATTCTGTGTGACCTTTTCCCTGGCTCTGTCTATCGCAGTCAACACAGATCTTTGTTGAGCAGCTCTCTGAAACCTAATTACTGTCTGCTGGACAACGCAGTATTGATCAGCAAAGGTGGCACAGCAAAATAAGAGTACCAACGCAGTGGCCCCACAATCGAAAAGTAATTCCAGCCCCACAGAAACGGCCCTTGCACCCCACTTATTAGAAGCAGCTGTGATGTTGCCAAATCAATACCCCACACTGGATTGCTTCTTTGACTAAAGCTGTCTTTCTTTTCTGAAGTCGGGGCAAGCAAGGGCCTCTGACTTCAAAGGACTTTGCCCTCGTACACTGTGCAAGTGAACAAATTCTGTGTTGGCAAATATCTTCAGCATAAGCTGGGGTGGTGGTGGCATTTTGCTACATCGCTACTTATGTTTAGCATTATACCGTCAAGTCAGTGTGGCCAATCCATCCAAGAAACTCTACTCTCAACCAAAAAGACCATACAGCATTTTACTTCACCAGAAAGAAAATACTCAAGTGTATTGGAATGCATATACTCATCTAAATGAGACTGACCAAGCCATTTTAACAACAAATACTATTGCTTTTTTGATCTATCATAATAGGTCAAAGGTGAGTGGTGATTAATTGATATTTAGTATGTGGATTACTTTGTTTTTTTCAAGGATAACGTTATTCTATTTACACTAAACACAGAGACATAAAAGAAGCACTCAAATCTTTAGGCTTTTAAAATGAGACGGTTTGGTACTTACACATAAAGAGGAAGTTGTGGAGATGTGCTGAGAGTTCAATCAACCTCTATGATGTAGCATATAGAGCACTGCAGCTGGGAATACTAATAACTGCTTTAAACTTCTGTCATAACTAAAGCTCAGCAGACAGCTCAGTTTAATTCCTATGTTCAGACACTTATGGCTTGAACAATTAACAGTTCATTGGAAAAGGATTTCACCTACAATTATTTTTATTTTATTTATTAATCAAAATTTGCATCATTTTTTCAATCTCTCTAGGTCTATTAGGATTCAAATGCATCATATTTATTTAAGAGATCTTCCTAGCTGAATCATTAACTCATGAGAAGTCATACCATCAACATTGTCAGTGGTTTGCATTTGGGGGTTTACTACAGGACTCAGATAAATCGAAATCATCAATGAATTTTCTAAGATTTTTTTCTGACACTGTTACTGCAATTTTTTTTCCAAAAATATCATTCTACAAAACAACTGCTTTATAACACTAACACCGAATTACAAATATCTTGGAGTCCCTATTTTATCAGAGAAATGCATTTCATTCAATTTTACATGTCTAAGGGCAATCATAAAAATTATCACAACAGGGCAACCCACTCAGGACCCCCTTCTGTCTCTCTTCAGACAAAAGCTTTCTTTCTCTCAATAAATATATTCTACTCTTCACTTCTGTTATTCCTAAAATTCATTCTTCGATTTTAGAGAACATGAGCTCATACCGGACATAGTAGGTTGGGAGTCTCATCCCCCTATATCATTTGAAGGACTTCCACGGAGATCATTGGATGGAGACTTAAAGCTCTGAGCATACCCAAGATGAAAATGCCTGGTGTATATTTAAGGCCTCTAGACAAGATCTCTGTGGAAGTACCTCCAACTGTTGTTCAAACACTACAACCCTGTTCAGCCTAAAGCAGCTCAATCGGTCATCACCCAACACCCCTTCATAGCAATTTGGGTTACTTCTTCAGAGGGGGGAATGTTACAGGCAGCTGAGCCAGTTAGAAATATTATAGGCAGTCAGACAGGGTTAGGCCCTCGAGGAAGCTGGCACAGAGGACCAGATATCTGATGACCTTGGAGGGGACACACACCTCCTGCTGTGGGCCAGATCTCAAGACAAAGGCAAAACAAATGCAATCACATGCTTAAGTATAATCCTTAGGGATTAAGTCTGGATCACCTTGAAGTCAGGAGTCACCATTCCAATCCCTAGGGAAGAGTCACTGCTCTCTAAGAATGCCCACTTTCTACATGGCTCGCTTCCCCATTTGTTCCTGATGTAATCAATTTTACCTGAACTATTTATCTTATTGGCTAACTATAGCTATGTCCCACTTTGAACCCATGGTTTTACTCTATAAAAGTCCCTGGAAAAGACAGAGTCTTGGGCAACTCATATGGGACCCCCTTCTGTCTCTCTTTAGATGGAATCTTTCTTTCTCTCAATAAATATATTCTACTCTTCAAACAAAAATTATCACAACATATAAGAATTAGCAGATTAGAAATCCGAGATACAGATACCCCACTGATCCAGCTAACCTTAGACCACACACTTGACTTCTGACTACGCTTTGCAAAAGCTGTTCTTCCAGTCATGAGGCATAGCACTTCTCACCCCTGATGCTTCCAGGCCACCATTGAAACTCCAAGTTCCAAAACCTGCTCACTCATGGTTTGGGACCCGCAAAAGCTGACACCATTCCACCAGGCCCTGGGAGCATGCCAAACCCAGTGAGGTGCCCAGTTCTGGAATCAAACTCAAGCCAGTACTTGATTCAACAGTATTTTTACTTGTGAATCACAATATAAAACAAAGAAAAGGCCCTATTTCTTATTTTATGAGTTCAAAGACCCAACTATTTATTCTACCAGTCAATGTACATACCAGTAGTTTACTACTACAGTAAATGGAAATCAGAGATCATAAATGAGCATTGATGTCTTCAGTTTTTAAAGAATTTGCATTTCTGCATTTGTTTGTCATTTCTGTTCATTTATTTTTTCCTAACTTAGTTTCACCATGATGCCAATTCAAAAAAAAAAGTTTGTGCATTTTCTACTATAATGTAGTTTAATACTTTTGTCAGGTGTTACATTAGTCTCTGTAGAGCTATATACTTATCAAAATGTATTTAAAATTGGCTCACAGACAGCAATCCTGAAAATAACAGGATATAGTACAGTAATCATCCTTAATTTCCTATTAACTTAATCTAAAGCTCTGTAAAACCTACACTGTTTTATCATGACTGATCATAATCGAATCTGGTTTGTCGGATTGCTGTTTTGTACTGATAGATTTTATTCAAAGCTGTCATGATTGATAGTATCAAGTCTGAGACTATAGGCAACTGCACTTAAGATGACAAGATCCACTAGAATATCCACTATGGTTTGATTATTACCTGCCTTTGAAGTTTGATACTGTCTACAATGTTTTATTTTTACTAATATTGTTACTTACTGCTTTACTCAATTATACTGCTATATTCAATTATGCCTGATGATATAGACATTCTATTGAAGATAGTAAGAAACAACACAGTAATCATTGTAGTTCACCTTGTACTGTGGTTTTATATGACTTTTTGGTTTCATGTTTTGATAGGAATTTGTTTTATTTTGTCTTGCTAAGTTTTGTTTTTCCCTCTAATACAGAAAGGATAGAAATACATACAGAGATTCATACATGCATAGCTGTTTACACTCTCACTGTTTGAACATCTACTTTGTATGCTTTAATTTTGTAACTTGAGCAACTATTTCTAAGAGGACAATATGTAATTTATTAACTTAATGATTTCTTATTGTTTATCTGTTTTTTGGAATTCTGTATTATCTCTAACCTTTACATGCTTTTGTTTCTCTTTAAATAAAAAGTAAAAAAAGAAGGAAAAAATAAAATTGGCTCACAAATCCTTGAGAACATTAAAATTGTAAAAAGAGCTTGAAATACTATAAAAATGTATAAAATTCATACAGAAATTAAAAATGCAAAAAAAACACATGTTTAAGAATATTGCACTTATCTAATTATATAGCTTATTTTAAAAGAAGATGATGATGATTATGAAAAAATATTTACGCACCTAAAACATAACCCAATTCTTCAAATAACCAAACATCTGTGGCAATGAAAACAAGTACTGCTCCCAACTGCAGCTTTCCCAGTTGTGAGCAGCAGTGTTTCTTAACAAAATCAGTTCTTTCATTTCTATTTTACATGGTCTTTTTTCTTTCCACTGTTAAATGTGCTTTTAAATAACAGTGTGTTTAATCCAGACTTGCTTCTATGTATAAATAATATAAAGTAAAATAACTAAGGTTATGTTATGTACATGGAATAGTTGGTCAAAGCAAATGAAGAAGATAAATCTAAGAAAAGGTACAGATTGACATCAACTCCTAAAAATAAAATTACTTGAGATTTTAGCCAAATTTTGGAATACAAATAAGATTTAAATCAAAAGAATGTTTCCAACAATGGTATAAACAAGGTTGCTACCTATTTAAGTCTCTTGAGTTACAAAGCATCCATAATCCAAGCCTTGTGAAGTGACAGAATACATGTAGAAATGTGTAATTACCTTGTGATGGAAAGAATATTCTAACTGGGATATTATTTTTAATCACGTTTATTTTAAAATAGGTTTGGATTTACAGATATCTTATAAGGATAGCATAGAGCAGTGATGGTGAACCTTTTAGAGACAAGTCCCCAACTGCAACCCAAAACTCACTTATTTATCACAAAGTGCCAACACTGCAGTTAAACCTGAATGTTGAGCTTTAATTTAGAAAAAATACCATGGTCATGCTGGGGTGACTTGGCTTGCACACTAACAGAGAGGGCTCTGTGGCAGGCATGCCATAGGGTTAGCATTCCTGGCAGAGTATCCTATATACACCAAACTCAGGTTCCTCTGTTATTATATAACATCTGTACAGTCTATTCTTTCAGTTAATAAACTAAGCCCAATACATTACTATTATTAACTGCAGCACACGCTTTCTTCAGATTTCCTTAGTTTTCCTTCTGCTCTAAAATCTATCTTAGTTACTTTTCTCATTACTGAGACAAAACACCAGACACCCAAACTTTAAAAATGAAAGATTTGTTTTGGCTTACAGTTTGCAGAGGTTTCAGTTCATACTTGGCTGGCTACAAGGCAGGGTGGCATGGCAGAGAGGCATCACAGAGAAGAAACAGTCCATGGCAAGGCAGAAAGCAGCAAAAGCAGTGAAGTTGGGAAGAAGCACCAGCAGCAAGTAGGAACAGCAGCAGGCCTCTTTCTATTGCTTATATCCTTCCAATCCACGAAGCACTCACATCCAAGGCGAGGCATCCGTAATCCTATCACTGGACCATGAATCAATCCCAGCATTACATCCTTGATCCCTGCATCCCACACCCTAGATCCAACCACCTCCAAAAGGCCCCACCCATGACCGCGGAAGGCCTTGGGGAGACTTCTAGACACAATTCAAAACAGATCCCACCCCAGAGTTCACATTACATTTAGTCACTGCATCTCTTTAGCACTCTTCTTGGCTTGTAATGATTTCTTAGACTTTCACAGTCTTGAGGGTACTAGGTAGGGATCTCGTAGGCTCTTCCACAGTTAGGATTATCTGATGCGCTTTGTGATTAAGGTGGGCTTGGCGGAAGATTAGAGAGCTGAAATGCTGTCCACAGACCTATATGGTTCATAACTATGGACCACTTAGCCAACACAGTTGTCACAGGCTTTCACGGTAAGGTTTCTCTTTTCTTCCCTTTGTCCTCTGAAGAATGTCACCAGCCCAGCCCACTTGAGATGGGAAAGCAATGCCCCATCTCCTCCAGAAGAAGTAGTCGCATAAATTGTCTGGAATTGCTCTGCAGAGGATTGTCTGTACTCCTTCAGTTGTTTCTTCAATCACTTTTATGTCACTATACATGCATATTTATACGATATATCGGATTATAACCCAAAAACTATTTAGTGAATAATTGATTTTGTTGCTCAAATTATTCCATGTTGACCAAAGGAAGCTCTCTCAGTGGCCCTTTTGTCCATTTGACATATCACTTTTGTGTATTTAGTGAGTAGTTTCTTACTTTGTGGCATTATAATAATGTTTCATGCCTGCTGCTATTGTTCACATTACTGGGGATGGAATTTAGGTGAATCCAGAGCCTCATACATGATAGGCACAATCTCTACCACAGAACTACTTGCCACCCATTTCCACTTTCACATTGAAGCAGGTTCTCACTAAGTTGCCCAGGCTGACCTCAAACTTGTGATCCTCTTGCCTCAGCCCCCTGAGTAGCTAGATTACAGGTGTGCACCACCATGCCTGCCTCCAGGTTTATCTTGACTATCTCCTGACCCCACCCTAAAATGTCCCATTTCTCCAAGAAGCATCACTTCCTTTTATAAGAAAATAAAAATAAAAACCGAGATCTGGACATAATGACTCTTACTGCTCCTAGGTTGTTTCAAGTTGATAGGAACAAGTAAATATGTATATTTATTAACCCATGTATATGCACAATATCTATAACTACTTGTATGTATACAGACTAAACATGAGTTCACACTAATAACTCAAATTCATGACTACATGGATCATTCCAGCCTTTTTCCCTTGCTTTCTGTAATTCCCACTCCCACAGTAAGAAACCTAACTTCTACCATCTGCTTTTCATTTCCATAATTATTCAATTCCAATATGCATGTATAGCATTATCAGAGTTATTATTCCATACCCCTATGGGAAACAATATTACCAACAGAATACATGTTTAACGTGCAATTTCTTTTGCATTTAGCCTTTACAGAATTCACTGTTCTTAGGTACTTGAGTCACATCTTTTCTTGCCAGTCTCTTCAGTGAGCTTGGCTCATATATTGGCATTATCTAATTTTTGTCATAATCTGTGCTACATTCTAGAATCTCTCCCAACTTTCTATTTTTTAAAAATAATTTGCATAGATTAAGGTACATTTTTTTCTACTGTAAAGTCCTATAAATTTTTATAACAAATTAGCATCTGTTAGTCAGTTTTGTCATTGCTGGTATACAATACCCAAAGCCTATAAATTAAAGAACAAGGGGTTAAATTTGGCTCATGATTTCAGAGGATTTGATGCATGGTCTACAAGGTGGGAACACCATGACAGAAGGGTATGATAGACCAAAGATGTTTAGTCTGTGGCATTCTGGAAGCAGAACAAGGCAGTGGCACCAGAGAGAAAAGGGCCAGGCAGCAAATATAGTACCCAAGATCATAATTCCATGACACACCTGGACATACCCAGAAGCAGTGCTTTACTAATACCATAGGAAGCTCCCAAGCTAATCAAGCTGACACATTGAAGCTTACATCTCATATTCCACCTCTTCTCAATTCACACACACACACACAAACACTCTTTCTCTCTCTCTCTCTTTCTCTCTCTCCTTAAACCATACTTAATTCCAAAATAAAAACAAAGTTATAATTCCATCTAACATGATACAACTGTCCTGCCTACAACTGAAAATGCAATAATTCCCTTCCCAAAATCTCAACAGTTCCAGTATTTTTCAAAAGTCAAAGTCTCTTCTGAAACTGCAAGCAAATTCTTGATTGTAAACTTCTATAAAAATCAAAAATGAGTTACCTAAATCCCAAAATACAATGACACAGGTAAGCACATATAAGTATTCCTACTCATAAAGGGAGGAATAGAGAGAGAGAAATGAATTGGACCAAAGCAAGGCCAAAACAGCAGCACAAACATTAATTCCTTTAGCTCCACGTCTAGCATCTGGGGCACGTGGTGGTAAGAGGCGCGCTCCAGGTGGCTTGGACAGGCCAAGCCCTATCACCTTGCTGGCTGCAGCCACATGACTTCTCCCTTGGGCTGGCTCCACTCATGGCCTGCAGCTTTCCTCTGAAGACATTTCACATTCCTAGCATCTCAGACTCCCTGGGGTCTCCACTGTACCTTCTGGTTCATTCCCACAGCTTCAAATGCTGCTTTCTCAGAGCCCCTGCCTGGTCTCCCAGGTTTTCCTTTGAAATTGGGATGGAAGCCTCCCTGACCACAGAACACTTGCATTCTTCAAATTGGTGAAACTGACATTATGAGGATGATGCCAAGGTCTGGTATCACTGGGAGCCCCTTGGATCATGGACGCAGCAGCCTCTGAGTCCCTCCACAGCTGAGCACAGTAAAATGAATCCTAGATAACTAATTCCCCAGGAGGCCTTCTCAAGCAGTTATTCAAAGACTCTCCTCTCAAATGTACCCTTAAACCTGCAATGGCTGGGGTCTTACTGATTTCTGAGATTCTCTCCAGGCATCTTTCTTCTTGTCACTGTACAAAGCAATTGGTTTCCTTTTAATGGTTCTAATCTCTTCAGCAACCACACCTCTTTTGGCCCCTACCTTATACATGGCTCCTTCTGGGCCAAAATGTAAGCTTTTCAAATTTTTCTTCTCTGATTTTTGCTCCAAATTCTCACTATAAATCTAGATAAAAGCAGTCAGCACCTTGCCACAGCCTGATGGTTGGGTTGCCTTTGAATTTCTTCTACAAGACCAATTAACCCACCACCCTTAATCCCAGTTTCTTACAAAAGCTCAAGACATGGGCAAAAGGTACCAATTTTCTTTCCAGAGTATAATACACATGGTCCCTAATTCGACAACCAATGGAACCTTTATTCCCAGCTGGAACCTCCTGGGCCTGGCCTTTACCATTCACATTCTCGCCAGCATTCTTGTCTTCTGATATGCCGCCAGAAACACCCACTGGGCTCCCACACAGCATTCAAAGGCTTCTGCAGCACACATCTGTAATTCTATCCAAATCCTTCCCACAAGCCAGTTCTAAAGGCTTCAAAACCACATGGTCAAGTACAGTCACAGCAATGACTCTTCTTCTCCAGAATATATTTTCTATATTATTCTCTTTTTGGATTGTTGGCACATGATACCCAACACCTACATTTTAAAGAAGTGATTTAATTTAGCTCACAGTTTCAG
>PVLA01016194.1:0-21708 GCA_004027455.1 Hydrochoerus hydrochaeris
TGAATAACATAATATCAGTTTACAGAAATCATACAAGGAAAGTTTCCAGGTATGGAGTAAGAATTTAAAATATAGGTAAATATAGCCAAATAGCCACAGTCAGAAAGGTACCTCTCCACAACATGCTGCTGTTTAAATGCCACAAGTCCAACACAAGGTCCAAATCTTTTTTTAAGGGCCAAATCTTAAAAGCTTTTAGACAAAGCAACAAGTCAAATGGAAAAGTAAATATACTACAATTAAATTCCTAATCAACATAAAATTTGAAGTTGAGAACAGCATGGAGCAAAGCCTTATATGCCCTAAAGGCAAACAACTTTCAACCCAGATTAATAGGCCCATAAAACTACTTATCACAGTTAATGGACAAATAAGGTATTTCCTTGAAAATATCCACCTCAATAAATTCAAAAACAACAACCTAACATGCCAAATCTTCTCAGGATATGGGCGTAGCTTATATCTGGATGTTTCCCAAATCCCCATGCACTTATATTTGGGGCTTTTCAAGGTGGCTGGATCAGGGTTTATGAATATGAATTAAAGTTGTGTGATTACTTATTACTCGACTGGTTGGCTTAGCACAGTTCTAGGTGTGGATAAAGGGAAGGCCACCACTACTATGGTTGGTACCAATTAATGTACTTGTAGTCTGAATACACTTAAGAGAAAAGTAGAAGATAAGCTGACTCTTTTTGCCTATCCAATCATGAACTATATCTCCTCTGTAATGATGCAATGACAAGACTAACTCAAACAGCTTCTAGAAATATTCTCAAATGAAAGTCAACTCCCAAATGAAAGGACACTGATTGCCAGTTTGAAATAAGCAAAAGCAAAAACCAATTATATAATATATAGAAGAAACACATTTAATCCAAAATTAAATAAGAAATTCATAAAGAGAGAATGCCAAGCAGCAAGTGTGACTGCAGAATCCCAGTGCATGGAAAGGGACTTTGAGCTTGCTCCCAGGTGGTAAGACCATGCCCTGAATTGGTGACCACCCCCAGGCACACATAGGTATGGGGCCTAACCAGGCCATGCCCAGAGAATACCAAGCAGGGAGCAGGACTCAGATTCCAGCCTCAGTCCCTGACCACACCCTCTGGTGGAAACCCAGCCAGTGGAAAGGGACTTTGAGCTTACTCCGAGACAGTAAGACCACACCCACTGTAGAAGAACACCCCAAAGCACACAGAGGGATGGGTGCCTAAATGGGCCACACCCACCAAATATCAAGCAGTGAGCAGGAACCTGATTTCAGACTCTGGCCCTGACCTTGCTCTCTGGCAGAATCCCAGTGCATGTAAAATACTTGTAACTTTGTTCCCAGGTGGTGAACCTTGGACCACAGTGGATTAACTGGCTGGGTCAGTGTGGTGAGTATGCCACTAAAATAGAGGTGTACAGTGGGTCAATAAGGGCCAGTAGTAAAGACTCCTCTATCTCACTGTAAGATCTTGATGAGTCTGAAAAGAATGTGGGAGACCTCCTCCTATACACAGAAAATATCAGGCAGAGTGAAAATGGCAATACGAAAAAGCAAAATGGAGTCTCATGCATCTAGTCCACCAGGAGCAAGAACAGGAGACATTGAAATAGAGGGCTCCAAAAGTAACACACTGGAAATCTCTGAAAAGATAGCAAGTGAAATAAAAAAGAAAACTCCATATGACTATAGAGGAAATCAATTTATATGTACTCTCCCATGTAAAGACAGAAATAACAACCTTAGTAAAGGAGTTGTTGAATACAGCTAAAGAAGCAATAGAGAAAAAAGTATAGGAACATGGAAAATGGATTGAAACCTTGCACAAATGATATAGGAAACAAGCAGAATTCATGAAACAACCTCAAAGAGACAATGAAGAAACAAAAAATTCTATTCAAAGCATGCAAAACTATTTAAATGAAGCTGAGGATAGGATTTTGGACCTTTGAGGACAGGATCACAATTGGTGATCAAGAAAGGATAGAACTTTCAAAAATAACAAAGCAACATAAGGTGACAATTCAACAACTTCAAAATGATGCCAAGAGAAAAAATATAATACTAATACATATCAATGAAGGGGCATGAGACAATGCAAATGACATAGCCAAAATTTTCACAGAAATAATAGAAAAGAATTACCCAAACATGGGGAAAAAGATGATATGCAGATAAGCGAGGCATATAGAACAACAAACAGTCACAATCAACATAAATCCACACCCAGAAACATAATAAGATCACAAACATACAGCATAAAAACAGAATACTAAAAGCTGTTAGAGAAAAGATACAACTCACCTATCAAGGAAAGCCCATTAGAATCACAGCAGACTTTTCAGCACAAACCCTCAAGTCAAGAAGAGCTTCAAATGAGGTATTTCAAACCCTGAAAGAAAACAAATTTCAACCCAGACTGATGTACCTAGAATATTTTCGTTCAAATTTAATGGAGAAACAAGATACTTCCATGACAAAGAACATCTGAAGAAATCCACATCCAGCAAACCAAATCTAGAAAGATTATTGAAACACATACTAGGTAGAGTTAAAAAACATCCACAATCGCCAGAAAAACAACAGAAAGAAACCACCAGGTAGGAAAGGTAATTAAATAAGGGGAAAAGAAGAAAGCAAACAACTGGAACATAACATGGCAAAGACAAGCAAGTACGGATCAGTGACATCCATAAATGTAAATGGCCTCAATTCACCTATCAAAAGAAATTGACTGACAGAATGGATCAAGAAACATGATCCCACAATATGCTGCATACAAGAAACACATCTGACCCAGAAGGAAACTCATAGATTAAAAGTCAAAGTATGAAAAACAGCATTCCATGCAATAGGAACCCAGAAAAAAGCAGGGATAAGTATTTTATTTGTAGACAATGTGAACTTCAAACATAAAATGATTAAAAGAGATAAAGAAGGTCACTGCATACCCATTAGTGAGAAAATTCCAAAGGAAGAAATAACAATTATAAATATATATGCACCAAATACTGGAGCACCCAACTATGTAATCAGATACTAATGGACATGAAAAACAAATACACAAGAACACAATTATAACAGTATCTTACCAGCCCATTTTCACAAAGAGATAGATTAACTAGTCAAAAAGTCAGCAAAGAAATAACAAAACTGAATCATACCAGTGAGTAATTGGACTTAGTGGATGTTTTAAGGGTGTTCCACCAAACCACATCAAAATACACATTCTTCTCAGCTGCACATTGGACATTATCCATCATAGACCGTATATTATCCTATAAAACATTCTTAAGTAAGTGTGAAAGTATTGAACACATACCATATGTAATATCTGACTATAGCACACTGAAATTGGAAATTAATGGCAAAAGAAATTGCAAAACCTGCATAAATATATGGAAATTAAATAACAGCCTTTTGAACAACCAGTGGGCTACAGATGAAATTAATGAAGAAATAAAGCAATACCTACAATTCAATGAAAATAGAGAAACAACATACTGTAATCTGTGGGATGCAATGAAAGCGGTCTTAAGGGGTCAATATAGAGCAATAAATTATCATATCAGGAAAACAGAACAGGCACAAATAAACAACCTAATGCTTCATATCAATCTTCTAGTAAAAGAAGAAAAACCTAAACCCAAAACCCATAGAAGAGAGGAAATTGTAAATATTACAGCAGAAATCAATGCAATTGAAATTTAAAAAAACACAAAGAATTAATGAAAAAAGCTGTTTTTGAGAGAATAAACAAATTGACAAACCCCTAGCTCTAAACTTATCAAGAAAAATAAAGAAAAAATATTCACACAATAAGGACTGTGAAGAGGGAAATTCCTACAGATCCCCTGGAAATTCAAAAGGTTATGAATACCTACTTTAATAAATGTAACACACCACATCACCAGAGCCAAAAACAAAAACCATTTGCTCATCTCAATAGATTCAGAAAAAGCTTTTGATAAAGTCCAACACATGTTTATGTTGAAAACCCTTCAGAAACTCTTAATACACCATGTCTACCTCAACCTTATAAAGGCCATCTATGACAAACCAATAGCCAACATTATACTACATGAGCAAAAACTGAAATTTTTCACTTTAAAATTGGCAAGAAGACAAGGATGTGCACTATCACCACTCCTTTTCAATATAGTTCTGGAAACAGTAGCCAGGGCAATCAGATAAGAGAGAGAAATAAAAGGAATAAAGACAGGATAGGAAGAAGTTAAATTATCACTACTTTCAGATGACATGATACTCTATATAGAAAACACAAAAAACTCCATTAAAAGGCTTCTGGGGTAATAATCAAGTTCAGCAGTGTGGCTGGATACAAAGTCAGTGCTCAAAAATCAATAGAATTCCTGTACACAAGCAAAAACACATTGAGAGAGACATTATGGAAATATTGCCCTTTACAATAACATCTAAAAATGAAATATAGGAATCAATCTAACTAAAATGTAAAAGAATTATATGATCAAAATTATACTACACTGGAAAAGGAGACTGAAGAGGATAATAGAAAATGGAAGGATCTTCCTTGCTCATGTCTAGGAAGAATCAACATTGTGAAAATGTCCATACTCCCAAAATTGCTATACAGATTTACCTCAATCCCAATCAAAATACCATTAACATACATCACAGATTTAGAGAAAACACTCCTAATATTCACTTGGAAACAGAAGAAACCTAAAATAGCAAAGGCAGTTCTGGGCAACAAAGGCAAGGCAGGAGGCATCTAAATTCCTGCCTTGAAATAGTACTATAAAGCTACAGTGAAAAAATTAGCATGGCCTTTTCAAAGAAATAGACCTGAGGATCAATGGAACAGATGAGAAGATTCAAGCACAACTACAAAGACACTCAGCCACCTGATATTTGACAATGGGGCTAAATATGTCCTTTGGAAGGAGGATAGCCTCTTTAACAAATGGTGTTGGAAAAAATTGGCTCTGCACATGCCAAAAACTTAAACTAAATCCATTCCCATCACCTTGCACAAAACTAAAGATTAAATGGATCAAAGACATAAATCTACTGGAAGAAAAGGTAGGTAGAAATCTTGGAGACATAAGGGTAGGCAGAGAATTCATGAACCAAATGCAAACTGCACGGGAAACACTTCAAGGAATCAACAACTCTGATCTCATATTATTGAAAAGCTTCTGCACTTCAAAAGAAATCACCAACTGAGTGAAAAGAAAACCGACAGAGTGGGAAAGAATTTTAGGCATCAATCCCTCAGACAAAGGAATTATTTCCAGAATATATAAAGAAATAAAAACAATCCTGCACCCCAAATTCAAAGACCATCTCCAAAAATGGGCATCTGAGATGAACACACAGTTGTCAGATGAAGATATACAAATGGCAAATAAATATATGAAGATATGAACACCTTCACTGCTCATTCAAGAAATGCAAATTAAAACAGCATTGAGACTTCATCTAACTTTGGAAAGAATAGATGTCATCAAGAAATCAACTGATAACAAATGTTGGTGAGGCTGCAACTAAAACGAACACTGCTCCACTGTTGGTGGGAATGTAGACTGATGCAAAACACTGTGGAAATCCATATGGGGAATTCTCAGAAGAATAGGTTTGGAATTTCCATTCAATCCAACTATTCTCCTCCTGGGTATATTCCCAGAAGAACTGAAAAGGTCATGTCACAGTGATATATGTGCACCCATGTTCATAGCAGCACAATTTGTTATAGCTAAATCTTGGAAACAACCAAGATGCCCATCAACCACAGAGTGGATGAAAAAGCTGTGGTGTTTTTATACAATGGAATATTCCTCAGCTATAAAAATGGATGATCTTGAGACCTCCATAGGTAAATGGAGACAACTTGAGCCTATCCTCATTAGTGAAATAAATAAGAAACAAATGTGCAAATATCACATTCTGTCTCTAGTGTAAAAAGTAATAAGAAGTATAAGAGTAATAAAACCTCAAATGAGTAATTACTGTTGTAAAAATGAGAGGAAAAGAAATTGCTCTAATGGATATAAGTGCATGTATGTTTAAATGTGTAAAATAGATGACCATATGTCTGAATCTTTGTTGGATCTTTGAGCAGAACTGTTTTCAGCCTGACTGTTTGAATTTCTACTATGTATCCATTAATTTTGCAACTTGAACCACTATATACAAGATGACAATATGTAATTGATCAACTAGTGATTCCTTAGTGTTTTTTCTCTTTTTTATTTTAGAATTTTGTATTGTTGCTACCCTTTTATTGTTTTGCTTTTTTTCTTTCTTTTTTTTTCTTTTTTTGAATAAAATTTAAAAATGTGTTATACTATTATAAAAGAGAGTGGAAATAGGGAGTGCTATGAAGGCTATAACTGCATGTATATTTAAGTGTGTAGTATTGATCACCATAGTTTGAAGTTCTTGTTGAATTGTTGAACAGAAGTGTTTACAGTCTCACTGTTTGAATGTCCACATTGTATGCTTTAATTTTTTAACTTGAACAACTATTTCTAAAAGGACAATATGTACTTTATCAACTAATGATTACTTAGTGTTTATTTTTTTTGAAATCTTGTAATATTTCTACCATTTTCAGGTTTTTTTCTCTTTAAATAAAAAAAAGAAATTCATAGACTTAAAATTTTACAAATGGAAAACAATATTCCATGCAACCAGAGCCTGAAGACAATAGGAACAATTATTCTGTTTTCAGTCTAATTTCATTTCAAGCCAAATTGGAGCAGAAAAGAACAAAAGGTCACAGCATATTAGTTAATGTTATGTGTTAACAGGAAAATATAATCTGTATAAATATTTATACAACAAATATAGGTGTGCTTACCTCATAAAGCAATCATCCCTGGAAATATAATCAGATATATATCAACACAGATATATTGGGGCGCTTCAATACCTCAGTGTCAGCAACAAGCAGTTGAATTAGACAAGAAATGAACAAACAAATATTGTAGTCGAACCACTCCTTCAAACAAATAGATATAGTAGAATATCTACTGGGCCCTCCACCCAAAAATGAAATACAGCTTCCTCCCATCAATATATGAAACTTTCTTGAAAATAGACCTCATATTATCCAAAGAAGCATGCTTAAAATAATATAAAATAACAAATTTTTCTGTGCACATTATCATACCACAGTGCAATAAAACTAGAAATTAATGGCCAAAGAAACCAAAGAAATTAGGAAAAGAGATGGACATTTAATAGCATTTTCTTGAGTTACTGAGTCACTCAATAAATCAAGGAAGATAGTGTGACAGTTTATAGGACCAGATATCTCATTACAACATACTAGAGTATGAGGGACACGAGAAAAGTAATTTTAATAAGGAAGATTATAACCATGAATGTTCACATTTTAAAAAAGAGTGTTATGCCTTGCATCTAATACTCAAAGTGTTGTTTACTCAGCTGGCTGGATCTAGCATATGTAGGACTGCAATAAATCCTGTATGGTACTAAATTAGTCCACGGATAGGAAATTAATGTAGTTCTAGAAGTGATGGAATGGGTTTACTGAAGACAGAACGTTTCCTGTGTATACATGACCCCACCCAAATGGCTTGTATTCTTGATGGGAAAAAGGGAAAGATAAGCTGCCCCTTGTTGCCTTCTTGCTGCCACACCATGAACATTTTTCCTGTATGATATCCCCCTGCCATGTGCTGTGGAACCAGCTGATCATGGGCTGAAACCTCTAAAATATGTGAACTGAAGTAAATTTTTCCTCCTTTAACTTTGAGTATCAGGAATTTTGAGTATGAGCAATAAGAAGAGTAACCAATACACAGAGCAAGTCCAAATAAATAATCTAATGATAGACCTCAAGATCCTAAAGAATCTTGGACAATCCATATACTAATCTAGTTTAAGAAAGAATTTATAAAGGTCAATTCAAACATTATTGAATTTGAGACAAATACAAACAGTCATGAACTAAAGAGCTCTTTCTTCAAAAGAATGAACAAAATATACTCAATTGTACAAAATAAGTGGAAGAAAGGCTCAAATCAATGCAATTAAAATTTTAAAAATTGAAGTTACAATTAACTCTGCTAAAATCCAGAACATTATCAGGAACTACTTTGAAAACATGTACTTCAATAATTTGGAGGATCAAGAAGAAATGGATAGATTTCTAATAACATGTGAGTAGCCAAAGTTGAAGCACAAAAAATTAAAACCCTGTAAAATACAGTGATAGTCGATGAAATTGAGACAGTATTTAAAAACTTAATAACTAAAAAAACTGAGATACAAATGACTTACCACTGAATTCTACAATTCCAGGAAAGTCCCAATGTTGATACTCCACAGACTCTTTTTTTTCCCTTAACTCTAAAAAAGCAAAACAGTAAAAAAGAATAAAGAGTGTACAAAATTTCAAAAAATAGTAGGAAATTAGCTCTAATTGGTATATTGCATGTTGATATCTTAAAGAAGTTGTTCAGGTTGCAAGATTAAGGATGAAAAAATATGAGCAAGCAACCAAACAATGAGATCACAAACCATTCTTTGGATGAACTAACAGAGATTAGTAGTATAACTGAAACTGAAAAAGTATTCCCTAGCTCATCTCTGGAGCTCAGATAGTGTTCTTTCCTTTTCTTCCTTTTTTCAGTATTCTCAGGTTGTTAAGTCATAAATCTGACTGTCTGCCAGCAAATTCTCTAAGTAGTCTTGTCTGTAGTAAGGCAACAGAAGAGCAAATGAACTTTGTAAGAGTAGGCTGAGAATGTAAAATTCATATGAAATAATATAAGTATATAAATTAAATAAAAATACCCACCAATAGGAACCAAAACAAATTTTGCTTTCACTAGGCCAATAATTATCTTATTCCACTTTGGTTGGTCCCCATGACTGAGCTTTCTCTAAACTCCATCTAACAGAGGTCTTATGTGACCCCTGTGATCCACTTTTCTATACCTCCAACTCCCCCCCCCATCATGGAGGTTTCTTATGTACTCTGAATTCCTCTGTGCATAGAACTTCCATCGATGACATGTGTTAATCACAACCCCCAAAATGTTTTTACCAGTGAACAGCAGTACCTATCATGCAGATATTTCCATCTTGGTTAATCTATGAGGTTGCCTAGTCTCAACAGGTGCCTGTTTCATCTGCCTTGTGTTAGTTTCAGTCTTTAGATTCCAGAGGTAGCAAAACAAGAGCTTCAATAAGTTTTTCTTTCCTGAACATCTATGTAAACAGTTTCCCATGGATATTACAAAAGGACTCAACAGGAAAAATTAGGAAGATCAAAAAAAGCAGCTGCATGTGCTGTAACAGGTTACTAGCAATGGTTTGTGTTTTCGTTGATTATTTTTCTTGTCTATATTTTGTAATGTGAGCAAATGCTTTGAAGATAACAATATGTACTATATTAACAATAGTTAATCTATCATGTTGCTTTGAAATCTTGTATCATCTTTTCTATTCCGTTTTCACTTTAAAACTTAAAAAAGGGCTGTCCCACATGGTCTTTCACTGCATTCATCCCACCCTCAGAAGATATGCAGCTACCTGGGGAAGAAGTCTGAGAAGCCATTGCACCATCGTTACTGCCATGCCCAAAAATAAAGCTAAAGGAGGTAAAAACAGGTGCAGAGGTAAGAATGAGAACAAATCTGATAAAAGAGAACTGGTGTTCAAAGAGGATGAGCAAGAATATGCTCAGGTAATCAAGATGTTGGGAAATGGACAATTAGAAACAATGTGTTTCAATGGTGTGAAGAGGTTATGTCACATCCAGGGGAAACTGAGGAAAAAGGTTTGGATAAATACCTCAGACATCATATGAATTGGTCTCCAGATTACCAGGATAACAAAGCTGATGTGATTCTTAATTACAATGCAGATGAAGTGAAAAGTCTAAGAGCATATGGTGAACTTCCTGAGCATGCCAAGATCAATGAAGCTGATACATTTGGTCCCAGATATGATGATGAAATTCAGCTTGATCACATTGGAGATAATGATGAAGACATTGACGATACCTAAATTGAACCCAACGTTTTACGTTTCACTTTTTTTGAAGATTGACCTACCATTTGGATTTTGGCCGTAACCCTCCAGGAAGTTTTCATTAGCAAGATTGAAATGTATTAAGGCAGATTTTTTCCTATTCTTTATTTAAAGAGAAAAAAACAGAAAAAGTAGAAATACTACAGAATTTCAAGAAAAGAAGATAAACAGTAAGAAATCACTAGTTGATAAAGTACATATTGTTCTTTTAGAAATAGTTTTTCAAGTTACTAAATTAAAGCACACAAAGTGAACACTCAAGCAGTGAGTGTGCAAACAGATCTATTCAACAATCCAACAATAACCTAGAAATATGGTTATCAATCCCACACACTGAAACATACATGCATCTATATCTTTCATAGCGCTTCATATTTCCTCTTTTTTTACAATATCAATTATACATTTTTAAAATTTTATTTAAAGAGAGGAAAAAATAGCAAAACAGAAAAAAGGGTAGCAACAATACAGAATTCTACAAGAAAGAAAGAAAAAGAAAGAAAAAAAGGAAAATGAGAAAAAGCCCCACTAAGAAATCAGTAATTTATAAATTACATATTGTCATCCTGGATGTAGTTGTTCAAGTTACAAAGTTAAGGGTATATAGTAAACATTCAAACAGTCAGACTACAAACAGTTCTGCTCAAAGATCCAACAAAGATTCAGCAATATGGTCATCTATTTTACACACTCAAACATACAAGCAGTTATATCCTTTAGAGCACTTTTTTTCCTTTCTATTTTACAATAGCAATTACACATTTTGGTTTTATTATACTTGTACTTCTTATTTACTATTTACACTAGAGACACAATATGATATTTATAAAAATGATTCTTCTTTATATCACTAATGAGGATAGTCTCAAGTTGTCTCCATTTATCTATGAAGGCCTCAAGATCATCATTTTTTTTAGCTGAGTAATATTTCATTGTATAAAAATGCCACATCTTTTTCATCCACTATGCAGTTGATGGGTATCTTGGATGTTTCCAGGATTTAGCTATCACAAATTGTGCAGCTATGAACATGAGTGCTCATTTATCAGTGTGATATGAACTTTTCAGTTCTGTGGGGAAAATACACAGGAGGGGAATAGCTGGATTGAATGGGCTTCCAATCCTAGTCTTCTGAGAATACTCCATATGGATTTCCACAGTGGTTGCATCAGTCTATATTCCCACCAACAGTGGAGCAGTGTTCTTTTTACCCCGCAGCCTTGCCAACATTTGTTATCAGTTGATTACTTCATGGCAGTTATTCTTTCCAGAGTTATGTGGAATCTCAATGTTGTTTTAATTTGCATTTCTTGAATGACCAGTGATGGTGAACATTTCTTTATGTATTTATTTGTCATTTGTATATCTTTCTGTGAGTACTGTGTGTTCACCTCAGATGCCCATTTTGGAGAGGGTCTTTGAATTTGGGAGACTTGATGTTTTTCAATTCTTTATATGTTCTGGACACAAGTCCTTTGCCTGAGGGCTTGCTGGCTAAAACTCTTTCCCACTCTGTGGGTTTTCTTTTCACTCTGTTGGTGATTTCCTTTGAAGTGCAGAAACTTTTCAATAATGTGAGATCCCATTTGTTGATTCTTTGAAGCATTTCCCATGCAGTTTGCATTATTTCATGAACTCTCTGCCTACCCCTATGTCTCCAAGACTTCTACCTACCTTGTCTTCCAGTAGATTTAGAGTTTCTGTTTTAATATTTAGGTATTTGATCCATTTAGACTTTACTTTTGTGCATGGTGATAGACTTCAATCTAGTTTCAGTCTTCAGCATGTAGAGAGTCAATTTTTCAACACCATTTATTAAAGAGACTATTCATCTTCCAGTGGATATATTTAGCCACTTTGTTGAATATCAGGTGGTTGAGTGTCTTTTTACTTGTGATTGCATCTTCTAATCTGTTCCATTGATACCCAGGTCCATTTCTTTGCCAGTACCAAGCTGATTTTATCCCTGTGGCTTTGTAGTACTCTTTCAAGTCAGGAATTGAGATGCCTCCTGCCTTGATTTTGTTGCCCAGAATTGTCTTTGCTATTCTAGTTTTATTGTTTCCAAATGAATTTTAGAAATGTTTTCTCTAGATCTGTGAGGTATTTCAATGGGATTTTGATTGGGATTGCATTAAATCTTTATAACAGTTTTGGGAGTAAGGCCATTTTCACAATGTTGGTTCTTCCTAACCAAGAGCAAGAAATCTCTTTGCATTTTCTAATATCTTCTTAAATGTCCTTTTCCAGCATAGTATAAGTTTCAACATATAGGTCTTTTACATTTTTAGTTAGGTTGATTCCTAAGTATTTCATTTTTTTACATGTCATTGTAAAAGGCAATATTTCTATAATTTCTATCTCAGTGAGTTTTTTGTTTGTGTACAGGAATGCTATTGATTTTTGAGCATTGACTTTGTATGCAGCTATACTGCTGAACTTCTTTATTACCTCTAATAGTCTTTTAATGGAGTTTTTGGGTCTTCTACATAGAGTATCATATCATCTGCAAATAGTGATAATTTAACTTCTTCCTTGTGAACAATGAGAGATTCAAGTTACAATAAACAAAAATGTACATTACATTTACATAACCAATTTTAGCATCATTTTGACTAACTGGGAACCCAGGTGAAAGCATGATTTAAGTCTATTAACCAGATTAAATTTTGATTAAATGATCCAAAAATGTAAAAAAAGAGAAAAAATTGTTGAGCTCAAAAAAAAGGAACAACTGTTTACAGAATGGACAAACATGGACAGACAACCTGTACAGACTGGGACAGAAATAGAAACAAACAGAGTTGTCAGCATCCACAACTCTAAGTTCCCAGGGGTTGTATCACACTGGTATCACACTCTTTTGCTGAACTAGCTTGCTTCTTACACTGCATGTTCCCAGGTTTGGAACACCTGTCACCTCTAGCACTCCATGTGCCCAGGACATTTTTTGAGGTGTTCTGTATCCTTGGGCACTCTGTAGAAGACCTTGTGCTTTTGGCTCTGCACCTGTGAATGATTACTAGCTCAGTTGACTCCCAACAACTGTTTAACAGATTGGACAAACAGATACACAGGCAGACTGACAAACATCTTACACAATAATTTTTACACTACCATCATCTAGTATGAAGAACTTTCTGAAGGACCCTTCCTAGCTTCTTTCTTTTACCTGAATGAAAAAGATTCAAAGTTTTCATTTGAATCTATATTTTTCATAATATAGTTCCAACATTAGCAAGATTCAAAGTTTTGATAGTGTACACTGCCCAATTAAGTGTAGGTAACATTCCCCTTTTTTGTTTTTCTAATTATATTTTGAGCAAGATTAACAATTTTTAGCCTGTATCTAGGTTAAATGGAATTGTTTGCTCCATAATTATAACACTAGTGAAATCAATATACTTTTTTTTCAGGGAAGGGGTTTCTCACAGGCCTGTTTATAACTGACCCCAGAGAATAAGGGAGTTTCAGTGCCCCACTCTTTACTCCTGATGAATCAAGTATCAA
Organism: Hydrochoerus hydrochaeris; assembly: GCA_004027455.1. Taxonomy (NCBI): domain Eukaryota; kingdom Metazoa; phylum Chordata; class Mammalia; order Rodentia; family Hydrochaeridae; genus Hydrochoerus; species Hydrochoerus hydrochaeris. The sequence continues at coordinate 13,553 of PVLA01016194.1, forward strand.
TGCACTCCAGTGATGACTACTGACCTAGAGGATGGAGTTACATGAGGGCACATGCAGCATTATATCAATGACATATTGAGGGACTGTGGGTTGGGAAAATTCAACACAGGCCAAATTATGGGATAGGACCTGACTAAAAAGATGAGCCTTTGCAGAAGTACAGAACAAGTCAGTGGAGGGGTCTGGTCATTAGGATTTTCAAAAGCAAAAAGAAACTAGAAATCTGGATGCAAAAGAACACAAGAACATCTTTTAAATCTAACACTAAATTGCATTCATTGTTTTGTTTTTATTATTTCTATTCTATTCTGTTCTGTTTGACTTTTACTATGTCCAATGTTATCTGCAGCTGTTTTGAAGACATCAAAAGGCATCATGGTAACTATTGCTGATTTTGTAACATTCTGAAGTCCTGTATCTCTTACACTGGTTTCTTTTGATTGTTTTTATTGTTTTATCTTCTTTAAAATAAAATAAAATAAAATAAAATAAAATAAATCTAACACCAAGAACCAACTGGCACCTTCAGGGATCTGGGAAAGGTCAGAGTATGTTTTGGGCCCTAGGTGGATGGGCGCTACCCCCTCCTTTACTAACCTAAAATCCTGTACCAATCTTCAAACTCAGGGATTTTCTGGACTCCCAAAATTGGAGTGTCCCCAAAATTGAAGTGTTACAAGGACTGTTAACACAGTGTAAGTAACCCTTGTGTCCTTAACTTGTCAATTATAGGCAACAGTATAATTTTAGCTTCAGATCTCAGGGGAAATTATTTCTGCTGAGGAAAATCAGTGGGTTTTATAAGCTATCTTTCCACTGCAGTAGCTCCCCTTCCCTTTTTTAATTGTGCCCTTCAGAGTCTCTACTTCAGGATTTATTTTGGTCTCCACTAGAGGGAGGTAACACACCTGACTTGGGTGCATGTATCCTACAGCATTTAAACAAGATTAAATTTTCTCTCCCCAAAGAGGGAAACTGGGCTTTCAGGTATGATCAAAAAGGAATGAAAGAAAAGAAAGCCACCTGAGTTACAGCCTAAAGGGTGTGAAAAGTAAAGAATCACCTCCCCACCAATAATTTCTTTCACTGAGCTATGGTGGCTCAAGGTGAAGAAAGCCAGGGTTGAAAAGAAGAACTGAAAGCCTACTTCCATGTTTAGCAAGAGGCTTTTTCATTGACAGTCATAATTATCCTGGGTTTCTCTGTGGAAAGAACAGCTTGGCCAAATGGAGAGAGCAAGGACTGCTTTTTTGGATTCTCTTGCAGGACAGGCCTGGCCCCTGGGCGATTCCTCCCTGGGGCTAGTCTTAATGTAGAAAGCTAAGTTAGATAGAAATACAGTCATAAGTGAGTTGGGCTCTCAAAGAAGTCAGTGGAAATAAAGACATCAGAATTGTGAGTGGAGGTGCATCTGAAGAAACCAGGACTTAAAACAAAGATGCAGTAGCCAGACCTAACTTGCCTATGGGATAAGCAGTAACTTGGAATTGCACTATAATTAGCACCATCTGGTCCAGGAACTACAGCTAGGTATCAATTGCCCAAAGTGAGGAACAAGAACATCCAGCCCCACACTTTCCCAAAAATGTTTTTTTTCTATGTACCCTTCTTACATGACCCACGTCCCTATTGGATCACTATTAGGTACACTGGCAATCCTTTAGGTTGATTATATTGACCCACATTGTGATTTTGCTGTCTAAATTACCTTTGACAAAGGGTCCCACTGCAACCCACTTCCAGGAGTTTCAAACATTTTCTTTTAGCCACCTTTAGCCTTTGAAATCTTTGCTGTCAGGGGACAAGAACTCAGCACATCTGACATCTTGCAGGCTGGGAGCTATATTTCTCTGTCATCTTGGAGGTTTTACTAAGATGATAGGAAGGAGGTAAATATTTGCTTTGTTTCATGACTCCCCTAAGTATTTTGATGAAATTCTGGATTGTGGTTCATTTCAGTAATCAAAAATTGTCATCCATTGTTTACTGGTTGCTTATTCCTTTTGTTGGTTAAAATTTGAGAGCAGGGAAGACTGCAATGTGTTCATATCAGGTTTCTTTGGTGGGAGGTTTTTATTTTTGCAGGTAGAGCTCCTCTGTTATATCATCATTTCACATATGCTGCATTTAAATTTAAACTTAATTCTATGCTGATTGCTGAATTTGCTTGAGCTGGCTTGCTTGGCAGTTACAAGATGACTTGTTTTTATTTTATACATCTGTTTGGAATGGTCTTTTCAATCTCTAATTGCTTTGCTCCTCGCACTCACAGGTTAGAGGCCAGGTGACTGGTTTTTCATTTTGTCTCTGTTGTGGATAGTTATCACTGTCAGTAAATGGTAATATTCATTTTATACAATTCTGAAAATCTTTTTTCCTTTTTAGCTAGAAGCTCCTGAATCTCTAGAATTTGAGTGCTCATATATATAGGAATCCCTTTATAAATGACATATTCCCACCCTGAGATAGAAGAGAATAAGAATTCATGCTTATTCAGAAAGGCATACATGAGAGTTTGGGCTGATCCAGCACCTGAGCAAGGGTTTTCTCCTGTAGGATCCATAGATGGAAACATGTAGTTGTTCAGGTTTCTTGGTCATTGGCTCAATGTTTCACTGGCAACACTTCCCTTCTTAAACATGGCTGTTCCAGCAGGACTCAAGAGTGGCCTGCCCTTTTGGTAACACACTCGGGAGCTGGAAATGGGGTTTACAGAGGAGGTAGGTGTGTGCATTGCAAAGGGTGGCTAGTCCAGCCCTACTTATCTTTTGGCTACTCTGCAGATGCCAGCCACCTGCTCTGGAGCAGGGAAACCTCAAGGGATACCTTGAGAGCATGTGTAAACCAAGTAGGGATTCAAATTGTCACCCTATTTTTCCCTTGCTGTTTTGCAGATGGAAAACTCAATGTTAAATGTCCTTATTTCTTGGAATTGTATTCTTAAGAACTGGAAGTTGTTTGACCTTCACAGTTTGAGGAAGATCTGTTCAATATTATTCTGTACCCTTGCATGGGCTGCCTATTCCCTGGAGACAAAAGGGAATGCAGAGGGAAGTGCTGATTGAGGTACTGTTTTAGAGTGGTGATGTACTCTGAGAGACCGAGTAAGGTCCGAGGTGTCTTATGTTCAAGCTTTCTCTGCATTGAGAGACAATCCTGACTTGTGTTTGCATTGTAGATGTGGGGACACTGAAAAACCAAATGCCTGGAGATCTTGGCACATGGTCTGATGATTTACCATTACTGAATCTGAGTCTCCCTACCCTAAGGACAATATTTTGAAACCAACTGTAAATGAGGTCTCTACTGGGCTGTATCCACCTCTACCTGATTTTGCAAGGAGGTGGGTAGAGAAATCGGTCCTACCTGTGCCCAAGTGTCCTTTGTTTTCAGTGGCCTCAACCAATCAGATAAGATCTGGGATGGTTTTCAGACAATCTAAGTACACTGAGTTCTTATAGGGGATTTACTCCAAACTATGAACTGAACTGGAAAGATGTAATATTGCCCTTAGATCAAACATTGACTTCTAGTGAAAAACAAGTGGCAGTACAGGCTGCTATTACATTTGGAGATGCATATCATTTTAAAAGACCAGAAGAGAGCCAGCCATAATGGCACATTCCTGTAATCCCAGAACTTGGGGTGCTGAGCCAGGAGGATTGCTGCCAATTCAAGAACACCCTGGGCTACAAAGTGAGTGCAAGACTAGCCTGAAGTGCATATCGAGACCCTGTCACTAAAGACCAAAAACAAAAACAAACCAAAAAACAAGAACACAGTCAGAAGAGAGACAGCAGGGGGAACAGGAAGTTCCCACTGGAACCAAGGCAGTTCCTGTACAAGATTCCTACTTGCTTTCATAGATGTAAAAGTGTTTTTCCTTCTGACCCTCATTACAACAGAACTCTGTTAACTGCTGACCTAGAAGAAAAATTCAGAATAATCTATTCATAGTTACAAACCTAAAAACTGTAAAGGATTGTTGCAGATCAATCTGGGCAGTATGTGAGAGCACGCTGATTTAAAATAATTGTTTTTGTGTTTATATATTTGTCCCTTCGTCTTTTAATTATTTTTAAAATTCAAAACATCCATTTGTTATTGGAGGTGGTCAAAACAGGAAAGGCAGTAATGTATTATTTTTTGAAATACAAGTGGTCTTATATCTGTAAGCTCCATCACATCAATAGAACAAAATGAGCTTAACATCTCACTTAAGATAATTTATCATTAACAGTTTTTACAGAAAAAAATACCTTGGAACCAGATCAAAACTGCCTTAATGCCTGCACCATGGGTCTGCCCTGCCACCTGGAACTTAGCAGAAGCCTGCACCATTGGTAGGCTGTCCAGACCCTCCCCCATGGATCCACCCTGTCACCAGGGACAGAAGCCTGCATCAGAGGTAAGCTGCCTGGAAGCTCCCTTGTGGGCCTGCCCTGCCACCTGGAACTTGGCAGAAGCGGCATCAGGAGTAAGCTGCCTGGAACCTCCCCTGAGGGCCTGCCCTGCCACTGGGAACATGGAGGAGGCCTGCCTAAGACTGAAAACTGCCCTGTACTGCTTCTGCTGAGCCCACCCTCACAACTGGAATATCAAAAGTGTTCAGCAGCATGCATTTAGTGTGAAAAAATATGGAATTTGCCCCCAGGTGCTGAACCTTGGACTATAGTGGATTAACTGTATCAGTGTTGCAAGTATGCCCCTAAAACAGAGGTGTACAGGGGATAAATAGGGCCAGTAGTAAAATGCCTTCCAACTAACTGTAAGACTTTGGTGAGTCTGAAAGCAGTGTTTGTGATCCCCTCTTACATATAGAAAACACCAGGCAGAGTGAAAATGACAAAAGAAAAAAGCAAAATGCAGTGTCAAACATATAGTTCCAGGTAAGACAAGCAATTAAATAAGGGGAAGAACACAAAGCAAACAATTGGAACATAACATGGCAAAGTCAAGCCAGTACATATCAGTGATATCCATAAATGTAAATGGCCTCGATTCACCTAAGAAAAGAAATAGATTGACAGAATGTATCAAGAAACATGGTCCCACAACATGCTGTATATAAGAAACACATCTGACCCAACAGCAAACTCATAAATTAAAAGTCAAAGGATGGAAAAAAGTATTCCATGCACAAGGAACACAAAAAAGCTGAGGTAACAATCCAATTGGCAGACAATGTGAACTTTAAACATAAAATGATTAAAGAGATAAAGAAGGTCACTACATACTCATTAGTGGAAAAATTCAAGAGGAAGAAATAACAAATACAAATATATATGCATGAAACACAGGAGCACCTAACTATACAAGTCAGATACGAATGGACATGAAAAACCAAATACACAAGAACACAATTATAACAGGACACCTTAACAGCCCATTGTCACAGACAGATAAACTCGTCACAAGCTCAGCAAAGAAATAATAGAACTGAAACATACCTACCAGCATTTGGACTTAGTAGATGTTTACATTGTTACACCCAAAAACATCAGAATACACATTTTTTCTCAACTGTGCATGAGACATTATCCAAAATAGACAATACATTATCCCATGAAACATTCTTAAGTAAATGCAAAAGTATTGAAAATATCCCATGCATAATATCTGACCATGGTGCACTGACATTGGAAATTAATGGCAAAAGAAATTTCAAAACCTGCATAAATACATGGAAATCAAATAACAACCTTTTGAACAACCAGTGGGCTACATACGAAATATAGCAATACCTACAATTCAATGAAAATATAGAAACAACACACTGTAACCTGGGGGATTCAATGAAAGTGGTCTTAAGAGGGAAATATATAATAATAAATAGTCATATCAAGAAAACAGAATGAGCACAAATAAACAACCTAATGCTCCATCTCAAGCTTCTAGAAAAAGAAGAGCAAGCTAAACCCAAAGCTCATAGAAGAGAGGAAATTGTAAAGGTTAGAGCAGAAATCAATGCAATTGAAACTAAAGAAAATACAAAGAATTAATGAATCAAAAACTGGTTTTTCAACAGAATAACAAAATTTACAATCCCCTTATCAAAAGAAAGAAAGAAAAAAGTCCAAATTCATGCAATAAGAACTGAAAAGGGAGAAATTACTAAAGATCCCATGGAAATTCAAAAGATTATAAATACCTACTTTGAAAATCTCTACTAACATAGAGTGGAAAACAGAGGAACAAGATGGATTTCCAGAAACATATGAACAACCAAAGCTCAACCAAGAAGATATAGCAATTGTGAACAATATCAGCTGTTGAAATTGAAATGTATTTAAAACTTACCAACAAAGAAAAGCCCAGGTTCTGATGGATTCACAGCAGAATTCTACAATAAATTTAGAGAAGATTTGCCAGTACTCCTTAAAGTTGTCAATGAAATTGAGAAGAAAGAAATCCTCCCTACATGATTCCTGGAGGCAAGTATTACTCGGATCCCAAAACCAGAGAAAGATCCAACAAAAAAGGAGAACTATAAGCCAACTCAATAATGAACATTGCAGCAAAGATTCTCAACAAAATACTGGCAAATAGAATGCAGCAAATCATCAAGAAGGTTATACATCATGACAACGTGGGGTTCATTCCACAAATGCAGGGATGATTTAACATACGGAAATCAATAAATGTAATACAGCACATCAACTGAGCCAAAAACAAAAACCACATAGTCATCCCAATAGATGCAGAAAAAGCTTTTGACAAAGTCCAACACATGTTCATGAAAAAAACCTTCAGAACCTCAGAATACACCATGTCTATATCAACCTTATAAAGGCCATCTATGACAAACCAGCAGCCAACATTGTACTAAAATGGACAAAAACTGAAACCTTTCACTTTAAAATCACGAACAAGATAAGGATGTCCACTATCATCACTCCTTTTTAATTTAGTTCTGAAAACACTAGCCAGGGCAATCAGACAAGAGAGAAAAATAAAAGGAGTAAGGTAAGAAAGGAAGAAGTTAAATTATCACTCTTTGCAGATGACATGATACTCTATGTAGCAGACCCAAAAAACTCCATTAAAAGACTACTAGAGGTAATAAACAAGTTCCACAGTGTAGCTTGATACAAACCCAATGCTCAAAAATCAACAGCATTCCTGTACACAAACAAAAAAACTCACTGAGAAATTATGGAAATATTGCACTTTACAATGAAATGTAAACAAATAAAATACTTAGGAATCAAACTAAAAATGTAAAAGAACTATATGCTGAAAATTATACTATGCTGAAAAAGGAGATTGAAGAGGATATTAGAAAATGGAAGGACATTCATTGCTCTTGGTTAGAAAGAACCAACAATGTGAAAATGGCCATACCCCCAAAACTATTATACAGATTTAATGCAATCCCAACAAAATACCATTGACATACCTCACTGATCTAGAGAAAATGCTCCTAAAATTCACTTGGAAACAGAAGAAACCTAGAATAGCAAAGACAATTCTGGGCAACAAAGGCAAGGCAAGAGGCATCTCAATTCCAGACTTGAAACAGTACTATAAAGCCACAGTGATAAAATCAACATGGTACTGGAAAAGAAATAGACCTGAGGATCAATGGAACTGATTAGAAGATGCAAGCACAACTACAAAGACACTCAGCCACCTGATAGTTGACAAAGGGGCTAAATATGTCCTTTGGAAGAAGGATAGCTTCTTTAATAAATGCTGTTGGAAAAACTGGCTCTCCACAGTCCAAAAACTTAAACTACATCCATTCCTATCACCATGCAAAAAACTAAAGTTTAAATGGATCAAAGACCTAAATCTGCTGGAAGACAAGATAGGTAGAAGTCTTGGAGAGATAGGGGTAGGCAGAGAATTCATGAACAAAATGCAAATTACATAGGAAACTCTTCAAAGAATCAACAACTGGGATCTCATATTTTGAAAATTTTCTGCACTTCTAAAGAAAGTACCATCAGACTGAAAAAAAAAACCCACAGAGTGGGAAATAATTTTAGGCATCAATCCCTCAGACAAAGGATTATTTCCAGAACATATAAAGAAATGAAAACCATCCTGCACCCCAAATTCAAAGACCCTCTCTAAAAGTGGGCATCTGTGATGAACACACAGTTCTCAGAGGAAGATATACAAATAGCAAATAAATTCATGAAAATTGTTCA
>PVLA01016195.1:0-21708 GCA_004027455.1 Hydrochoerus hydrochaeris
AATAACTGTAGAAACATTATTACACTTCTTCTTTCACATCCTTAGTGAGCAATAACTATGATCACTACACAGTAACAGGCCTGGAAGGTCTCCCTGTCCTCCCCAGCTCACTTCTCCTGAATGCTTTCTTCAGGCTGTGGGATGCAGCCCCAGGTGAAATGTTATTCCAGGGCCTGTTGTGAGCTCCGGGGCTCCAAAGAAGATGAAGCAACATAGCATCCTGACTGCTGACCTGACCTGCCCCACTGACTCCCACCCCTCCTCACCAGGGGGAGCGCCACCAAGAGTGGGGGCTCTGGCACAGCACCCAGTGATCTGTAGTAAAGTCTTCTACAGGGAGAGAGCTCCCAGTTTGAAAGTCCCTCCTGCAGTGAGAAGTAAAGCACTGGCAGGAAGGACTATGCGGGCCTTTTTGAAAGAGGCTCCATTCAAGAAACGTGAGGACCCTTCATCCTCTGTCGCCCCTGACAGCTAAAGGCAGTCAGTCAGAAGGGAGCCTGGACACTGCTTTGACTTGTAACTTGTCTTGTAGTACAAGTTGACAACCTCTCATTCCAAGTGAACTAAAACTCCCAAATCCGTGGCATCCAAGACTTTAGGGGCAAGAAAACTTCCATGGTCACCAATGTCTTTTCTGTTCTCCACAATGTGCCATATCTCTGTGACACAGTCAGCTCCCTGCATTTCCTCAACATTTCTAGGTCCTGGATCAGCCTGCCCAGCACCCAAAGTCCCACTGCCTCACCTGGGCAACCACAGCCCAGCCCTGGTTCACAAAGTGCAAAAGTGAAAGTGCTTTGCAGGAAGAGGAGACCCCAGCAGTGAGTGAGGAGTGGAAGGCAACACAGAACTGCTCCTGTCTAATGCTTTGCTACATATTCCTCTGCAGCCAGACCAACTACTATGACATATGTCACTGTGCTCTGCTGCTCTCTCGGATTCCCAGTTCTGGATGATTCCCATGGGCTTAACCATTTGTGAAGCTCCCACACTGCAAGCTACAATGACACAAAGGGCCTAAACTTTCAAAAAGTTTCCTACAACTGAACCTACCTTTAACCTTGCTTCTCCCTGTACCCATTTGGATACATTCAAAGTCAGACTGAGCCCTAATAGGACTGCATGCAGAAATGTTCCCTAAAGCACACCTGTCCTCCAGTGAGGACAATCTTGCTTAGAGAATCCATACATACAGACATTCCTCGTTTACCACCTGAGGCCTGTGCATTTGGTTAGGTTGTGAAATGAATTGTTCTCTATGTGTGGAATTTTATATTGTATGCACACTAAAATACTCAGAACAAAGGAAAATCTGACCTGAGGCCTTTGCTTTTATGTGTATAACTTTTACATGCAGTAATGGATAATAGAACATGTAAACACAGTACCACACAGGACAGTCAGCAAACATTACTGTCTGCTATGCAAAAGGGGCACTGCACAAGAGGAAAACACTAAAGCTCTACAAAGAAAATGTAGGAAACTTTATCAAAAACCAACAGATCATTAGTCCAAGCAGTGTGCCTCAGGTTTAAGTCCAGTCACTCAACAGGCAGGCCGTTAAATAAGGTCTATCTGCATGCATGTCCGTACATGAAGGATGTGTGTGATTACACCACTCTATTTTATGTGTCCAGATACATATTTCATTGCTCACACAGGATAAGAGAGGCAGCTTGATGTTTTGTTTTTCCTTTAAAAACATGTTCCCTCTGGTAATGGGAAGGAACTACGAGTCCAGGTCTACTCATTGATTTTCTCTCTCTGAGTCCTCCTAAGTTCAAACCTCGTTTGAACAGTGAGACAGGACAAGAAATGACACCAGCTTCACAAGGTCCAGGAAAAGCCATGTCCTGAGGCTCGATGGACACTGACTGCCCTCCCAATGGGCTTTTCTTGGATTTACTGACCTTCACTCTGGATTCAGGCACAGTGAGGACATTCGCAAACTCAATTCTGTGGAGACAAAATCACAAATGTTCCATATTCAGTGATCTGGAAGAGGGAGTCAGTGTTCTGCATGACTGGAATATCACACACGCACTGTGTGATGGGCCGGACACTGCAATCACACTCCCAATGCCACAAGAAAGTTTTGCTCTTTCTCTGAGAAAAAGCCTCTCATCAGCGGTACTTTTTCCCCCTCACAGTACTTAAGGTTTCTGTGTAAGGGGTATTTTAATGCATTATATTGAGAAAATAAACTGAAAGCAGAAATCTATGATTAAAAAGAGTAAGAAAGTGGCTGGGGATTTAGCTCAGTGGCTTAAGCACCTGCCTGTGAGTTCAATCCCCAGGACCACAAAAAAAAAAGAGTAAGAAAATTTCAAAAATAGATTAACAATAATTAATACATTGCATATTGATATCTTCAAAGTAGTTTCTTAGAGTAAAATATATTGCAAAATAATTCTCCAAATGACATTAGCACAACACTCTCTTTCAGTGAACTAATACAAACTACTAGTAGAACTCTCTTGTATTTTTTTTCTTTTTCATTTGCTCCTTTCCCCTTTCTCCCACAGTACTTCCTTTTTCCTTGTGAGGAGCAAGCCTATAACATAAAAGTATCCCATTCTGCCGACTCTGGCTGTGAAGGTATTTTATTTACAATAGAAGCCATGCCATCATGACATGCCAAGCTGGACCTGGTGGCATATGACTATAATCCCAGCACTCAGGAGGCTGAGGCAGAAGGATCTTTGCAAGTTCAAGACCAGCCTGGCCTACAAAGTGAGTCTAAGAACACTATGAATTGCCTAGCAGGACCTTGTCTGAAAAAAGTAAAAGAAGGAGAAGAAAGAAGGAGGAGGAGGAAGATACAAAAAATTGAAATGTGAAAGATAAATATTTCTTGGAGTCAACAGATCCTTCCAAGACATTGAAAAGAAATCTACAGGAAGGAGAAAATATTTGCAAGGCACACCTCATACAGAGACAAAGCAACACCTCCTCAAAAGACAATAAGCAATATACACCCACCAAGTGTTTGCATCAGCAAGGACTCAGTGATCCATTTCTCCAAAGAAGCTAGAGAGAGGAGCAGGAAGCAGGAGGAAACACTCTGCAGATGACTAGCCACTAAAGAGCATCCCAACCACAGGGATGTCCATCACCCCATCATCTGTACCACTAGCATAGCCTGGGAAAACATGACCATGCAGAGCTCAGGGAGAAACCAGAGCCTTGGTCACTGTGAGAAGGAATATCAGCTTCTGCAGCCTCTCTTGCAAACAGTATGCTGAGGCTTCAAAGTGAAAACAAGAATTCTATGATCTAATGATTCCGTATCTAAGGATGTATCCAAAACTCAAATATGTATGTTCACAGCTATTTGTCAGGCAAGCTCACAACAATAATATTTACAAAAGCATCTTTTCCCCAGACAAAGGAGCAACAGGGGTGAACATATGCAAGGTAATAGTACTTCGCATTTAAACAGGAACTTATGACACATGTTGAAGCTGAAGCGTGGCTATGCAGTGGGGACATATGAACTGAAACAAGCAAGCACAAAAGCACTAATGGGCTATCGTTGCACTTAGATCCAGTTTCTTAAGAACTCAATCTTACAGATCAAAAACCTACTATCATGATTATTGAGAACTGAGGGGATGGGGGAAATGGGAGGTGTTTCAGGTGGTTAGTTTGGTTTGGTAAGATGGCGAATGATCTGGAGATCTGTTTCACAGCAATGTGAACAGAGCTGACACTGCTCACAACTAAACCATGACATGAAAACACCCAGCACTGCTGATGTCTATGCTTCACACTAGCAAAGTCCTAGTGTGTGCTTCTCATACCACAAAATAAAAACAAAACAAAGGATAGTCGCCACCAATCAGTTTCCAGCCTGGATTCGCCACAATGCTGCAATAAAATTTTGAAGTTGGTCCACACAAGGCGCCATTACACTGCAGCTCAAAGACAGGCTGTCAAAGACCCCAGTTGCTCTCAGCTCAAGAGTGGAAAGAGGGCAGCAGGAGAGAGAGAAAGTCACCTGGAAAAGAGCCCATTCCTTCTCAAGCCTGGGTGCACCCCAAACAACAGCTCACCTACTGAGGACATCTGGGTAGTGCGACTCTTGGGAAACAGATTCCAGTTCCTGCACCTCCCCATCTGTGAAGCTAAACTGCATGCATCACTGCCTTGGTTGGCCCTGCCACAGACCCCCTGCATCCCCAGAATCCTGTGCAGCCAGCTGCAGCTGCTTGGGCTCCTCTTCACAGTGATCCATGTCAAGGTCATTGTCACCTCCCTGGCTAACATGGACCACTTAGGTCAGGTTGTGGCCATCCTCATTGTCCTCATCATCATCCAAGTAGCCTGTGAGGGGGTTGTCTGCTGCAAAGCTGGGCTCTCATTCACGAAGTTAGCACCCTTGGCTGCTATGGGGATACATGCTGCAAGATCCGAACAGACTTCCAGTTCCCAGAACTCCAGGCTGATGGAGCAGGCACTAAAGTCTTGGTGCTTCTCTCCCATGGCCACCATTTGCCAAAGGTCATGAGGCATCCTCCTTCCCAAACTTGGCTAAAATGCAGTGTCTCTTGGAAACAGTGTCCCAGCAAAAGGGTGGAGCATGAGGGTGTAATTGGATACAGGGAAGTTGCATTCCATTTGGCAGGCTGTAGTCTGCAGGAGCTCTTCTGACCTCTGCTAATGGCTGATGGGTGACTGGCACCTCTCACTGTATGAGGCTATAGTGTAGCAAAACTGAAGGGGCATGGCCAGAAAAGAGGCCCTGGTGTTTATAAAAAAGTATGGATACTGGAATTGCAAAGAATGAGCTTGCTATCAGCTCCTGAGCTAGCTGAGTGCCCTCAATGCATCCCAGACACAACTGAATGAAAGGAGAAGAATTCTCATGACCCAGGATGAAACTAAAGAAAAAGAAAAAGAAAAAAAATTAAAAATAAGAAGCGTGGATGGAGGGCTGGAGCTGTGCACATTCCAGTTGCTGTACTGGGTGCATCTGAGAATTGGGTGACTCACAATCGAGCTGAGGTCACAGCCCTGCTGAGAGCCGGGTTTACTGTGCCCAAGACCCTTGGTGGGAGGAGGCACCGCAACAGTGAGTGGAACCTACTAACCGATCTGCACAGACTATGGTGAGTGCTGAGAACTGGGTTTCCCAGAGCAGCATGACCAGCTAGACAACATATTGGAGTTGGGTAGGACAGACTTGAATTGACATCTGAAGAGGCATCAGATGGCAGCTCCTGGCCCAAAGCAGATTGATGGGATCTGCTTGGGCTGGGCCATGACCCTGGTTGGGATGCCTGTGACATCCGCAGGGCACAGACTAATGTGCTGAAGACACCCACTGGTTGACTGTCTTAGAGGGGAGGGGCCGGTCCACATTGTGGCTACGTGCACCTCTCAGATCAACAGCAAACTGGAGAGGGTAGCAATCCCCTTGCCAGTAAGCTTCAGAAAAACAATAAGCAATACAAAAAGGTCTAGAAACAATCATTCACCTCTCTGAAAGAAACCAGAAACATGACAAGACAAAGAAACAACAAAAAGCCTCCAAACACTGACCCAGGGAAAATAAGTACAGGAGAGGAAAATACAGAGGAGATCGAGGGCAGCAAGCATGCAATATCAGATGCAGCCTTATCGGAAATAAGGAAATACTTCCATGACCTTATCAATGAATTTAAATCTGAAATACTAACTCTGGTGAAGCAAGATATAAGAAGATTAATAACAGAAATGCTGGGCACTCCTCAAGAAGACACAAATGGAAGAATGGAGGAATCCAGAGAAAGGAGAGAAGCCTTTGATGAAGAATATAAAAAAAAAACTAGAATACATGAAACAGATCCAAAAAGAATATGAGGAAATTAAAATCTCCATTGAAATCTGGCAAAACTTCTTGACAGAAACTAAAGACAGACTTGCAAAACTTGAAGATAGATGTGCATCGTATGATCACGAAAGGAAGGATCTCTTAAAATTAACAAGGAACCAGGAAGTAAGGATACAAAGGCTAAAAAAGAATCTATGAATTAAGAATAAAAATGCAAATGAAGAAGCAGGGACAAATACAAATGAAATAAAAAGGCTATTCACAGAAATAATTAAGGAATGCTTCCTATGCTTCCCAAGCATAAGAAATGGAAGTGATGTTCAGATATATGAAGTGTACAGAACTCCAGCCAGCTACAACCAAAACAGATCTACACCCAGACATATAATAATCAGGATCCCAGAAATCTATCACAAGAGCAGAATATTAAAAGTGGTCGGAGAAAAGGAACAGATTACATATAAAGGAAAACTCATCAAAATCACAGAGGACTTCTCAATGCAAACTATCAAATCAAGAAGGTCTTGGAGCGAAATATTCCAAGCCCTGACAGAAAATAGCCTTCGACCCAGATTGGTGTACCCTGCAAAACTGTCTCTCAAAATTAATGGAGAGACAAGATATTTCCATGACAAAGAGGAACTGGGTGAGTTCGTGACCACCAATCCAACACTGCAAAGAATATTGAAGGAAATTCAAGAGAGAGAGAAGAGAATCACCGGGATTCCAGGAACAATGGCAGAAAGGCCTCAATGAAAGCAGCAGACAGTGGAATGAAGGAGAAAAGTAAACAACAAGGACAGAAAAACAGCATAGCAGAGATGAGGCAGAGAAAATTGGCTATATTGCCATTTTTGTCTTGACTGATTTTATTCGAATCCAGTAAGCTTAAGGGTGTCAAGTCTGGGAGTAGGGGCAACTATTCTGAGGATGGCAGGATTCAATAGGATACGCATTCTGGTTTGATTATTAACTGCCTTTGAAGTCCTATAATGTCTCCAATGTTTGGCTTTTACTAACACTGCTATGTACTGCTATGTACTGCTATGTTTAATTATACTATGCATGATGATATAGACAATTTTATTGAAAATAGCAAGAGATATCATGGTGACTACCGTAGATCACCTAGTATTGTGGTTTTATTTGTCCTTTTCATTTCATGTTTTTCTAAGAATTTGTTTTGTTGACTTGTTTTGATTTTTTTCCCTCTAATAGAGAAATGATAAGTATACATGAAGAGTCTTATACATGTGTAGAACTTCTAAACAGTTTATAAGAATTGATTATAGTTACTGTAAAAAAAAAAGGAAAAGAAAGTATTCCAAAGGATATAAATGCATGGATGTTTAAGTGTATAGGATTGATGACCATATTACTAAGGTTTTTTGGATAGATGAACAGAGCTGATTGCAGTCTCAATGTTTAAATGTCTACTTTGTATGCTTTACTTTTGTAACTTGAACAACTACTTTTAAGAGGTAAATATGTACTTATCAACTAGGGATTTCTTAGGGTTTTTTTGGAAATTATGTATTATTTCTACCTGCTTTCTGTTTTGTTTTTTCTTTAAATTAAAAAAAAATATGAATATCATGCAAAATTTTAAAAATTGCAATCTTTAGTAAAAATGTATTTTGTCTTCCTAGGCAGAGCTTGTAAAAGGGAAAAGCTCCACTTTCTACATCTCAGATTCAATGGTGGTACAGATTCTCTCCTTGACCAAACACTAAATGTCCTCTGAGCTCTTTTGCAGCTGGACCTGGATGTGTGGATGCCACACTGTGCTTCTGCACAGTCCCATTTTAGCAAAACTGCAGCTCATTCCATTTGGCCACTCACATCCCTGATCCCTCTGCGTATCTGATCAGGGAGCTCGTCCTTTCCCATCCCCAGGGCATGTCTGATCATGCTGTTCCAGCTTGGCCAAGGGTCTCATTGGCTTGGGTCATCCAGAGTCCTCCATGACCCTGCTTATTTCTCTTAATAGCTTTTCATGCCCTGGCCACAATCCAGTCCTGAACTGTGGATGCCCACTCATGCACACTGCATGCAGGGGAGCTCAGGCTCTGCCTCACTGCGTGACCCCATTTCTCTGCTCCCTGCAACCATTGTACCCTCTCCCCCGGGGCTGCACAGACCCTGGAAGCCCAAAGGAGATGCTGGGCTGTGGGTCTGTTCTGACCTCAGTGCACCCTTTGCCCTTTACTCATGTCCTCTCTATGTATCTTGGCATGTTCCCCTTGAAGAACGTCTTCCTTGCCATCTCTAACCAGTGACAATCATATATATATATATATATATATATATATATATATATATATATATGAGATTGCACATGCACCTTCACACTCAGCTATGTCCCAAGCCCACTTTTAATTTTTAATTGTGAGACAGCATGTGGCTAGATCACTAAATTGTCTAGGGAGGCCTCAAACTTGCAATTCTGCCTCAGGCTCTCGCAGTGTGTGTGCCAACAAGTCAGTGAAAATCATTTTTCTTTACCAGTTTTGTGTGCTATTACTTAACAAAGTCTGATTCATCAGGAGACTGCAAGATCTCTCACCCAGGACCCCCAGTGCACACATGTGAATCCTTCTCTTCCCTTCTGACCCATAGATTTGTGATCCACAGCCCAGCAGAGGCCAGAAGCGTTGCTCCAGACAGACTTGAGCGGCAGACTGGACCTCACTCCTAAGATGTGCAGTTCAGCCTCTGAAGCTGGGCTGCAGTCCCAGGCCTCCTTTGAAAGGCATCTCCTAGGCACAAAGGCCTCTTCCTGGCCCTTTGTCTGGACATTCCTTGGGCCAGAAAATGAGTTTACTTGGTTTTGTAAGCCTGTTCTGTTCTGTGTGATCATCTTCCCCACACGGAAACTTCTTACCTGACTGTACGCACTTCTTGGACCACTCCTGACTATGCTCTGCTACCTTCTTTGGGGCAGGATTTTCCCAATAATAAATTGGATATTCATCATTGGCCTCTCCGGCAATCACAAGATCCCCTGAATTGCTCCATGCCTTGATACTTAGATAGATACATAGACAGGTATATGATACAAATAATGACCCGGAGATATGGTGAAAGTTTGCCATTTTAAAAAATAGTTCTTGCTCTAAAAAAGACATTGCCAACAAGAAAAGGCTAAGCATGCTTGAAGAGATGGGATGACTTTGAGCATTTTGAAAATGTGTCTTTCTGTCTCAGTTGTAGACATTATCAGATTCTTTCTTTAGACCTTGTTGATCCAATATTTGTAGCAATTTCCTTTAAGTAAGAACTTAGTGTGTGTCCTCTGCCATGTCAGTCACCACATCTATCACTGCATGACTCTTGCCCTGCCCTGTCCTCAAAGTCAACATGGTGTTGGAATGCATTCAAGTCATCCAGTCTGCCAATCTACAACTACAGACACCAAAGATGATGGTCAGAAATGCTTCAGAAAGCAGCAAGAATTTTGATAAGACTGCATTCAGTGCAAGGAGGGACACACTGAGGGGGATTAATGGCAAGGATTTGTGGCAATAGATTCTCAGATATATATACATACTAAACAAACAGATATAGATATCAAACAGGGACATTTCTATTACTGGTTCATGACTAAAATTTCAGAATGAATGAGCGTGTTTCTCCATCTCTAGGTATAAATGGATATGACATGGAGCATGTCTGTTTACCCAGTACAGAGGAGACTGACACAGGAAGGTCACTGTGACATTGAGGCCATTTGGACTGCAAAGTGAGGTCAAGGCCAGCTTGAACTCTATAGGCAAATCATGCTTCACACACACAAAATAAATACATAAATAAATGCATATCACAGTATCATCCCTGTGGATAGTATGAACTAATGAGTTTATGAAGTCTGTGAAGGAAAGTCTCTTCACCCTGGTTTAGAAATAAATAATCAGTTCTGCAAACGGAATCATCCCTAAACGTCAAGGACTGCAGAGAGAAATCTAAATGCTTTCCAAGGTCATGGGCCTGGAACAGCTACCACTTCTGAGCTCTGACTGGAGGAAGAAAGAAAAGGAGAGTGAAGACAGAGGTGAGTGGGGAGACCCTCCCTGCTCTGGTATTGCTTAGCGCCCCCTGCTGATGTCACAGGAGTGCTCCAGCTGAGCCAGTGCAAGGGAAGGACAGGGACTCAGCTTCTCAGCTGGGGAAGCTGTGAGGATTGGGCCCCCTCCTGGAGATGGGAAAGAAAGGTGGAGCAGCCTCTCTGACCTCTGTAGGATTGAGTCCTGTGGTTCTCCAGAAGCAGCAGGTCCTCTGCTCCACAGCCGTCCCAGGTACCCTATGTGCTCCCAGCATGGAAGGCACCAAGTAGCACTGGAAGCACAGGACATGGCTGTTCACCTGCCTCCTTCCCTCTGACCCGGGAGTCACACCTTGGGGAGCTGCTCTCAGAGTCTAGGGTTGACACTAACTCTTCAGCCTGAATGAGAACCAGTCTTGCTGGTACACGGTGTCTCCTCACCAGGGACCTGCCTCAGCCACTCTTGCACACAGGGCAGGCCCCCAAATGACTGTACCGTGCTGAGAAAACTGTGGTCAGGCTTCTGGGGAGAGAATTAAGTACAAATTCTGAGTCATTAATAACTTACCATGAACCAGCACCAGTAAGGACTGGGGTGGGAGAAAGAAAATGGCCTCACAAGGAGATAATCCCCACCTGGAAACCATATCATTTACATTGTTTTCTTGGGTTTGGTTTTATACTTTATTGTTTATGTTAAATCGGATGGCATGAGCAGCTGTTTAAAAGCTAGCAAGACATACTATGTTAGCGATATTGGATTTACTATTAGCTTATTTTGTAGTCCTTTACTGCATTCATTGTTTTGTTTTTATTGTTTCTACTCTATTCTGTTCTGTTCAATTTTTACTATGTGCAAAGATACCTGTATCTGTTTTGAAGACAACAAACTATGCTTTCATAAGGTTCTGATATTCTGTGTTACTTATTCTAGATTATGTTGTTTGATTTTATTCTGTTTTGCTTGTCTTGGTTTTATTCATTTTAAAATTTAAAAAAAAAACTCATCATGGCACTTTGAATACTGATTTCAAAGGCCTCTTGATGGTGACTCAGGGGAGTGTTTTCATGACAAGAGACCACAACATCACTTGTTGAAATGACATTCCCAGGTCAACTGATGTTTATATTCCACTAACCCCAGAGTTGCCAGAAAATGAAACATACTGAAAATTCATTACTTTATTGACAATATAGGGACTGAAAACAAAACGTCAAATTGGCACGGGCACCAACACAAGCCCCAGACTTAGTGCCAAGAGCAAAACCCACATGCACTGTGGCCTCAGAGAAGGGGAACAGGCGAGCGCTGTGGTGGTTCCTGGACGTCACCCTGGTTCTGGGCAGCAGGTGCTGCATCCCTGAGCACTGCTTCCCCCTGGTGTTTCCTATGCTTGGCTCTCCGATTCTTTTTTTTTAAAGATTTTATTTAAAGAGAAACAAAAGCATGTAAAGGGTAGAGATAATACAGAATTCCAAAAAAAAGATAAACAATAAGAAATCACCGGTTAATAATTTACATATTATCCTCTTAGAAATATTTGTTCAAGTTACAAAATTAAAGCATACAAAGTAGATAGTCAAAGAGTGGGAGTGTGAACAGCTATGCATGCATGAATCTCTACACGTATTTCTATCCTTTCTGTATTAGAGGGAAAAACAAAACTTAGCAAGACAAAATAAAACAAATTCATATAAAAACATGAAAACAAAAAGTCATATAAAACCACAGTACAAGGTGATCTACAATGATTACTGTGTTGTTTCTTATTATCTTCAATAGAATGTCTATATCATCAGGCATAAATGAATATAGCAGTATAAGTGAGTGTAGCAGTAAATAACAATATTAGTAAAATAAAACATTGTAGACAGTATAAAATTTCAAAGGCGGGTAATAATGAAACCAGAGTAGATATTCTAGGGGATCTTGTCATCTTAAGTGCAGTTGCTTATACTCTCAGACTTGATACTATCAATCACAACAGCTTTGAATAAAATCTATCAGCACAAAACAGCGATCCAACAAACCAGATTTGATTATGATCAGTCATGGTAAAACTGTGTAGGTTTTACAGAGTTTTAGATTAAGTTAATAGGAAATTAAGTATGATTACCGTACTATATCATGTTATTTTCAGGATTACTGTCTGTGCCCTCAAATCTAGTACAGGTAGAATGACTGGAACAGAATATAATACATCTAAGCAGAATAGTGTGAGTAATGTGTGTTTTAAATCCTGGTGCACTATTAACAATATAGCGTATCAAGGCCATCTATGTTAGAGATTCTAGTTATCCTTCTCTGTCTCATTTCTGCTCTGCTACTTTTCTGCCTTTGTTTGTCTACTTTTTTCCTTCATTCTACTGCCTGCCCCACTCACTGAGGCCGTTTTGCCACTGTTCCTAAATTCCTGGTATTTTTTTCTCTCTCTCTAGAATGTCCTTCAGCATTCTCTGCAGGGTTGGATTGGTGGTCACAAACTTGCCCAGTTCCTTAGGTTATGGAATCATCTTGTTTCTCCATTAATTTCTAGTGACAGTTTTGCAGGGTACATCAATCTGGGCTGGAGGCCACCTTCCTTCAGGACTTGGAAGACTTCACTCCAAGCTCTTCTTGATCTGATGGTCTGTATTGAGAAGTCAGCTGTGATTCTGATGGGCTTACCTTTATAGGTAACCTGTTTCTTTTCTCTGACAGCTTTTAATATTCTGTTTTTATATTGAATTTCTGGTATCTTGATTATTGTATGTCTGGGTGTAGTCTGTCTTAGTCGTAGGTGGCTGGAGTTCTATATGCCTCACATAACCAAATATCATTTTCTTTTCCCATGCTTGGAAAGTTTTCCTTAATTATTTCCATGAATAGCCTTTGTAACTCACCTGTATGTATTCCTGCTTCTTCATTCATGTTTCTTATTCTTAAATTGTAGATTCTCTTGTCATCTTCTAGCCTTTGCATTGTTACTGCCTGTTTCCTTGTTATTTTTAAGAGATCTTTCCTTTCATGATCATACTTTGCAAACTTATCTTCAAGTTTTGATAGTCTATCCTTAGTTTCTTTTAAGGAGTTTTGCCAGCATTCAATGAGTTTTTAATTTCCTGGTAGTCTCTTTGAATTTACTTCATGTATTCTACATTTTATTTATATTCCTTATTGAATGTTTCCTTTTTTTGTGTTCCTCCCTTTTTCCATCTGTATCATCCTGAGAGATGCTTCCTGAGAGCATTTCTTTTATTACTCTACTCTTATCCTGCTTTACCTGATTTAATATTTCAGATTTGAGCTTGTCTACAAGGTCCTGAAGATATCTCTTAGTGTCCATTGAAGCCATGTCTGATGTTGCTTGTTTGCCACCCTCAGGCACCCTTGTTTTTCCTTCTCCTGGATCAGTGCTATCAGGGTTCTGGGCTGGGGGCCTCCTCCTGCCTCTCTCTCATGTCATGGCCCTGGCTTCCTCCACACAGTTTACAGTGCAGGTCCCAGCCCCTTCCATTTTGGCCACCTTTCCTCCGAAGCACACTGGCAAGGGAACTCCACCTTTTCCTGCCTGCTCCTGTCACTGAGGTGTAAGCAGGCAGCATATGCTCCCCACCGGGCCAACCAAACTTCAGGGGTGATCATCCAGTCAGTGCATGCTAGGCGCAGGGAATCAATTTGGGACATCTCCTTGGGTCCCGGCCAGGGGTGTGGCCCAGTCCAAGCAAATTGCATGAATCTGCTCTGGGGAGGGAGCAACCAACCGAAGTCACTGTCATTCCCAGTTCAGGCTCCTCCTGCCCGATTCCAACATGTCACACACCTGGTCGCGCCCTTCCTGTGGTGGTGGGGTCTCACTCCCAGCACTGACCGTGGATCAATGAAGGTTTCTCCACAAGCTCGGCTCTCCACTCTCCGTTGGGCTCACCAACCCCTGACTTCAGCGCTGCTGTGCTTCCTGTGAGTTGCAGTGGGGATGAGTTTGGGCAGCTCTGCCTGCCAGCACAGATTCAAGCTGGTGCAATCTTGGCGGGTCATCACGAAAACAGTGTCTCTTTAATTTTTAGCTATTTCAGTTGTAGTCCCGAACTTGACAAGCTTTTTTAAGTTTTAATTTCTTCTTGTGTCAAGAGGATCCATCTCCCTCTGTCTGGGTCTCTCCAGGGTGTTTAATTCTGGCTTATGAATATTTTCTCCTGGGAAGCTTTGTATTCTGTTGCTCACTGATCTTGTCTTTTCTCCCAGCTCTCCGATTCTTGAACCAAGTCTGCACTCTGGGGGCAAGAGGCCCGGGTTTAGTGTACAGAAGAGATGCTGTCACCACCAAAGCTCTTCGTGTACCCTCGCGTGCCTCTGGCATTTTATTTGCACAGCAGCAACTCTGCTCTTGTTGCTCCACCTGGGCTCCCACAGCCCAAGCCTCCTTCCCAAGGCACAAAAGGGGAAGTGCTCTCCAGCCAGAGGGCCCCCACCATACAGTGATGAGTGCAAGGAGTCACAGAACTGCTCCCCTCCAAACCTCTGCTACCCACTCTTCTGCAGCCAGACCAAGATCTGTGTCACATGTCACTGTGCTCTGAACTCCCTCACAGACGTAACCATTTGTGAAGCTCACACACTGAAAAATGTAATGACACAAAGAGCTTTCTCTCCCTGCCTCATGCCTACTTCCCCACATGAATACACCTCATCAAGAATCCCAGAGCAGCAGAGTTGAAATGGAGAGGATGAAAAGTGTCCACTAATGACACCTGCATCCACACAGCAGTGTGCACATCACACTATTGCACATGAGCTGACATCAAATCTGTTTCTGGAGCATGGCTTCCTACCAGTCCTGTCACCCTGCACAGGAGAGAGGGGACCACGCACAAGTTTCTTGGGAACTCCATGCTGCAGAGATTGGACACACTGAGAAATTTCCCCTCATTCAGTTGTTTGCTGTGGCTCCTGTTCACTCAGGACCCCAGTGAGAGTGGCCCACAGGCAGGGTGGAGAGAAAGCCCCTCCACACCTTGAATCCTCTGTGTTTGGGATTTGTCAGGCAGCCTGAGAAAATGCTCCCCACCCATTCCCGGCATCTCCCAGCTGAGACAGCCTACGTAGACCAGGCCTGTGCATTAGGATGTCAGCACTCAGTGACCTGCTGTGCTGGGCTGCTTTCCTGGAGCCCCCTCACCACATCCTCAGCCCTTTTCCCCACTGCTCTCTGTCATGCACTCTGCAACAGCGATGCTGATGGGCTCATCCTGATTTTCTGACTTACACCCTGATGTTTATGCTGTAGCTACTGGGCTCTTCCATCTCACATAGGTTTCCTCTGACCCCATGACCTACACTCATGCTGCTCAGCACTGCCTGAAGAAACAAAAATTACAATAGAATCTTGGATTGTAAGTAGCTTGTTTTATGAGTGTTCCACAAGATGGGCACAGATTTCCAGTGAATTTTTACTTGAATGATGAGCAGTGTGGTGCAGTATTCTTCATAGTTGATGCTGAACATCACATGATCTCAGTGTGCCACTGCTTCTTCTCTTTTGTCCCTTTCCAAGATCTCTGCCTGTCTGTCCTTCTCTCCCCCACCTCTTCTGTGTTCATGTGTATACAACTGTGTTTGACACTCTCCAAATTGCAAAAGGTTATGAAGCAGATCTCCTCAGCAGAAGAGGAGCAGAAAAATTCAGAGGAATCCCTATCTTCATATGAGATGATGGGCATGGGTAATATGTGTGAAATGGTGCAAACTTGTATAAAATCACCTTCAAGGCTGTCACAGTGTGAGCAGTACATTTGTTTAATGACAATGTGATGTCACATTCCCACAGAGCCCTTCAAAGGAGGCAAAAGTAAGTCTCACTGAATAGGTTCCTTGTTACAGTTCCTCCAAAACAGATTTCATGGAGCCAAGGGTAGCAGAGATTCCTTACTGACAGTGTAATTCGTCCTGGACTGTAACCTTGCCCTCTTCTGTCTCTTTTACTACAGTCAAGAAGGTATTCAAAGGTAAGCTCAGGTTAATTTATTTTTTAGCTTGTATTTTATCTTTTTCTTTTATATAACAATATTAGATTCATTTTTCCATGATTGAGTTTCCACTATTTCCTGAGAGCAAATTCCTTTCAATATGTAAGTGCTTTGTATTACAAGCATATTTCTGGAACACATAATGCTCACAAAAGAAGGTTTTATTCTACTTGAAATTAAAGGAGGCACAAATCTGCACTGAAATGAGGGCTACAACATCACATTAATCCACAAAGTCCACCTCCTGGGAATAGTACCCCGCAAAGCACATGCACACATGCATTTATTTAACAAATTCTCTGAGAAGGCACTTCTGTCTGGACCTGGCAGGGCTCACAGTAGGAGCTCCACTGCATTTTTCCTCAGTGTAGAGCTTGTGACTTGCACCCTCTCCAGTGCCTCTTGGAGCCGCACCCCTGAAGAACCCCTGGGGTGCCCCTGCCTCATTCAGCATGTCCTGGTCCTGGGCAGTGGTGCAAGGTGACTGGACTCGGGGCCTTTGGCAGTGGGGCAGCTTTGCTGCTGCTGAGCACCTGGGCTACCACCGCTAGCCAGGCTGAGGGGCTGCATAATGTCCCAGGCCAGAACTGTGCAGGATAAGATCAGGAGGCACTGCTGGGCATCTCATTGGGTAGGGCCAGCCAGGCTTTGCTAGGACAAAGGGTGGCAGCTAGACCTGCAGAGTATCTGCAGTGAGCCTGCCTGGTAACCTGGAGCCAGGCCTGTGGAACCCAGGAACTGGCAGAGTCCTGGGCCAAACACTCCCACCCATAGGGCAGGGTCTTGTGGGAGCAGGTAAAAAAAGAGACTCATTTAAGAATACATAAATGATTTTTAAGGCAACTTTTGACTGCAATTTTTCTATATCCTTCTCTTATTTTTTGGGTTGCCTGAAATTCATACCACACCAATTATTTTGATTTTTTCAGTCTTTAATCCAGTTTCCAATGCATGCAGTCCTATGCCTTATTGCAACCAGATTGTGGGTATGTGGAGAATGTTTTCACATGGACATTGCACTCCATGCAGAAAATTTTACATTATGGGCTGCCACTGTCTCTATCACCTTACCAACACATACAGACAAGAAAAGAAGACCAGGCAACTAAGCTCTTTAGCTACCTCCCTTGATCACCCTCAATTTAATTAGATACTTATCAGTTGTTTACAGA
This sequence comes from Hydrochoerus hydrochaeris, assembly GCA_004027455.1. Lineage (NCBI taxonomy): Eukaryota > Metazoa > Chordata > Mammalia > Rodentia > Hydrochaeridae > Hydrochoerus > Hydrochoerus hydrochaeris. The sequence goes on from PVLA01016195.1 coordinate 17,036, forward strand.
GTATTTTCATTGGGACTTTATTCCCTTTCCTAATATTTATGAAATTGAGGTTGGGTATATAACGCAGTGGTACAGCCTAAAGAGCACAGGTCCTAGAATGAGGTGAACATTACTTTGCTTGAAGTTTTGTTTTGTTTTTTCCCTTAGTAAACCACTTCCCAGCTGGTAATGGGAAGGGACCACAAGCTCATGTTTTGTTTCCCATTTTCTACCTATGAATGCCAGCAAATTCAAAAAACAAAAAGCAAAACAAATGAACAAACAAAACACCATTTTCACAATGTCCAGGTCAAGGCAGTGCCCTGAGGCAGGATGTAGATAGACTTCCCTGCCAGTTGGCTGTTCTTGGATTTACTGACCTGCACTCTGAATTCAGGCACTTCCACATCTCCTGCAAGCTCCAGCCTGTGGAGAGAAAACCACAAATGTTCCTTATTCCATTTTCTGAGTGAGCAACCCAGTGTTCTGGATGAATGGAATAGAATAAGTATATTCCATATCTGTTTTTAAATTTGCAATCACCCAGCAAAGAGAATGCAAGGATTTTTTTCATAATTTCCAGAAAATACTGTCTTCTTAGAAATGGTCTTATGATGGTCTCAATTCCCTAGTCAAAAAATGCAGACTGGCCAAACAGATCAAGAATCAAAACCTAATATTGTAGTTTAAAAGAAACATATTTAACTAAAAAAGAAACTAACTGGTTAAAAATGAAAAATGGAAAACAATATTCTAAAGTTGAAATGAGCGACTTCAGTACCACACTGTGATGAATGGACAGAGCAATTTGATGTAAAGTCAACAAGGATATATCAGATTTGACCCAAAACTTTGAACAAATGTACTTAATAGACTTCAAAGCAGTGTTCCATCAAACAATAAGAGATTACACAGTCTTTTCAATGGCACGTGGGACTTTTTCCAAAATAGGCAACATAACTAGCCCATAAAGCATGCTTAAATAAATGCAAAGGAATTGAAGTTATACCATGCACATTATCAGATCATAGTGCAAGGAAACCAATGGCAATAGAAACAAAGAAAATATAAAACACTGGAAATAAAATAATGCCTTTTGAATAATCAATGAGTCACACATGAAATTGAAGAAGTAATTAGACATTTCCTATAGTCAAATGAAAATGCCAGTATGATGTATGAGAACCTATGAGACAAAATGAAAGCTGTCCCAAGAGGGAAGTGTATAGTAATGAGTTCCCAAATTAGAAAAACTGAGAGAGTTCAAATAACCTAAAGATACACCTTCAGGTACTCAAGAAACAAGACCTGATTCAAAATCCAGAAGCAAACACAATAAAAAAACCAAACAAAACTACAGTCCAATCCTTTAATAAACACAGATCAAAAAAATCCTCAATATGGTACACAGCATACAGTAAATCATCAAAACGACAGGATACAACATGGCCACACTGAATTCATCTCAGGGATGCAGAGATTGTTCAACATAAGAAAATCAATAGATACAGTATACCACATAAAAAAATAAGGACAAAAGTTACACGATCATCTCAGTAGATGACCAAAACCATTTGATAAAGTCCAACATCCACTCATGATAAAAACTGCAGTGAAAATAGGTATATGCTCTTTGTCTCAATCTGATAAAAGCCATATATGACAAACCAATGATGAACATCATACTAAATGGAGAAAAGCTGAAAGCTTTCACTCTAAAATCAGGAACATACAAGCATATCTACTATCATCACTCCCATTCAATATAGTTCTTAAAACATTAGACACAGCAATCATAGGAGAGAGACAAATCAAAGGAACATGGCTAAGAAAAGAAATTCAATTATCATTATTTTAAATGACATGAGCCTGGATTCAAGTCCAGAAAAAATCTGCCAAAAGACTCCTACAATTAGTAATGAAATTCACAGCATACAAGGATACAAAACCAAGATTTAAAGGTCAATTTCTATTTTTTTCTCTTTAAAATAAAAAAATCAATAGCACTCATATACAATAATAAATACAGTGAAAGAGAAGTGAGGAAAACAGTACCTTTCACAATAGCATCAAGAAAATAAAATACTTAGGAATGAACTTAATAAAGGAAATGAAAGACATCTACAATGAAAACTACAGTACTCAGCAAAAGGTGATTGACCAGGACTTCAGAAAGCAGAAGAGGTATCCACTGTTCTGAGGTAGAACCAATATAATCAAATGACCATACTCGCAAAAACTGTTATGCTGATTTGTTACTCTTTCCTTGTTCTTGTTTTAGGAAAAATGCTTTTAGTTTTCCCCATTTGGTATAATGCTGGTTTGTCATAGATATGATATTCCTTGCTGCTGGACAGGCAGAACCAGTACTTTCCCAATGGCCATACTTCCAAAACTGTTATACAGATTCAGTGCAGTGCCACTCAAAATACCAACAGCATACTTTACAGATCTATAGGAAACAATCTTAAAATTCATATGAAACCAAACAAACCCCAAACAGCCAAAGTACTCTGGGGCAATAAGAGCCAAGCAGGTAGCATAGCAATAGCAGATCTCAAGCTCTACTACACACAACAGGGAGGAAAATGGCATGGTTCTAGAATGAAAACGGACACGTAGATCAATGGAACAGAACTGAGGATTCAGAAACCTCCCCAAAGATTTTCAACTATTTGATTTTTGACAAAGGGTCTAAGAGCATATGTTTGAGGAAACAGCCTACTCAACAAGTGGTGCCATTAAAATTTACGATCCTTTGATAGAACAATGAAACTGGACACTTCTCTCTCACCATACACTAAATTAAAACCACAATTAAGCGAAGATCTAAACATTCAAACAGAAACATTAAACATTCTGAAATACAAAATAGGCAAAGCACTTGAAGACAAAGGAGTAGAAAGGATTTTCTAAACAGAAAATCATTCAGGAAACAGCAGCGATAATCAACAAGTGGGATTATATCAGACTAAAAAGCTTCCATACAGCCGAAGACTCAATCAGTAGAGTGAGGAGACAATCTACAGAATGGGGATAAATTTTTTTCAGTTACTGCTCAGAGGACTAATAGCTAGACTATGCAAAGAACTCAAAATATTAAACCACCTAAAATTAAAGACCCAGTCAAAAATGGGGAAGAGAAATGAACAGACACTTCACAGTGGAAGGCATACAAATGGGCAACAGATAGGTGAAAAAATGCTCAACATCTCTGGCCATTAGAGAAATGCAAATTAAAACAACACTAAGTTTCCATCTTACTACAGAGAGAATCATAATCCTAGGGAAATCAAACAATAAGAAATACTGGTGTGGCTGCAGTGAAAAAATAACTCTCCTGCATGGTTGGTGGGCATTCACACTAGTACAACCATTATGGAAATCAATATGGAGATTCCACAAAGAACTGAAAGTAGAAATTCCCATACAACCCAGCTATCGCTCTGCTAGGTATCTTCCCCCAACCGCTACAACGGTACTTGCATACACTGTTTATAGCAGCACAATTTGTAATAGCTAAACCCTGGAAGCAGCCTGTATAACCATTAATAGATGACTGGGTAAACTATTTGTGGTATCTACACAAAATAGAATACTACTCAGCTATAAAAAACAACAAAGTTGGGGCTTTTGTGGAACACTGGACGTACCTGGAACACAGAATGCTGAGTGAAATAAATCAGCCACGCAACCTTAAATACCACGTGGTATCCCTCATGTGAGTGAGGCCAAGGACAAACAAAGAAACTGATAAAAGATGGTTAGAAAAGTATACGGGGACAGATCCTTCCTGGAGGGAAATGGCCCAAGGGAGTAAAAAGAGGGGTGAGGGGGGTGGGAAGGGGAATGAGAGAAATAAATCTACGCCAAAGTAGATGGCGTGAGCACTGGGAAGGATTCATGTTTTCCCAGTGGATTTTTTGGCAAAAATATTGAGTAGGTAGAGTTGCTCAAGGCACTCATGGGGTTTCTTGCAAGGTGCCTCTCACCACCCAGAATGCCCAGTACTGGATCTATCATGCTCACCTCTTTCCTCTCTCGAATTTAAAGCCTTTAATATTATCACATGCATTTATGCTGGGGCTGGCATGGTGCCTTTTTGGACCCACCAACCTGTTCCAACTTATCACTTAGGCCTACACCCAACAGCTGGAAGAAACCAATAAAGAACTGAGTGTCCAAGGCCAGGGAAACCTGCTACACCTACACCTGTGCAGGGCACAGGGCTACTGCTGAGGTTAAGAAGAAAGGGGAGGTGTGATATTATGTTTCTTATAGTTACTTTCATTTTCTGATGCTTGGGATGCACTCAGGGACCTGGGCCAGCAGGGCCTGTGGTCCTCCACTGATGTCCACCCCTGTCCTTTAAGGTATTTCAGCAAGAACAAAACAGCTTCTACTGTGCAGTGTGACCATATTAGGGGAAGTTACATGATGTGTTCTTTCCATGGTGAGAATCCTTTCTGTGTATTAACCAAGTCCCCCTTTCTCTCTGCCCTCAGGTTTGGTTGAACAATTGCAGAGCCAAATATGGGGAAATCAGAGGCAAGCATTTCTCAGGAATGCACCACCTGGCTTCCAGGACTACAGTCCCATTGATGACATGGAAGAGCTGCTCTAGGATGTTGTTCTTTTTCAAGTAGCAGATTGTGGATGGAGCTTTTTGTTTCCACAGACACCTGGGCCCCCAA
>PVLA01016196.1:0-21713 GCA_004027455.1 Hydrochoerus hydrochaeris
GGTTATCTAGAGGGCCTCCAGCAACCCCCCTGGAGTCTCCACCCTCGACTTCATATTGAGCATTACATAAAAACATACACATGTGAACTACACAAATTACAATTATCAGTACAAAACATTTCAAGATCCCCGTGCCCAATTCCCACATGCGGCGTCCTTTTCCTGGAGAAGCGATTGTCACAAGGCGTGGATGGACTAGTACATGGCATGGACAGAAAAGGGCGCCGCAGGAGGCTGTGGTGCAGGAGATAGAACTAACAGCAGTGGCATCACAGCTGGCTAAGCAGCTTAGGATTGATGAATGTAAGGAGGTGGCATGTCAGATTTGGGGTCCTTAGGCAGAACAGGATAAAGTAAAGCTTTTCTGGCTCATGCTGAATCTGAGAGCCTCTCAGATGGACTTGTGGATTTGTTTTGATGACCAGGATGCCTTTCTTGTAATGCAGGATATAGGCATGGAGCCAAGGTGGGAGGCTCTGACACAGGTTGATCCAGGAGTCAATGTAAGGTAGCTGGTCAGAAGGGCCTTATTTGTCAGCTTGTCACTTTATTCCAGACAATTTCAACATCAAAGGTCCCTTCAGAAGGCCAGTCAGGGAAAAGTTTTGCCCATTCAATTTCACAAAAGACACAGAGCTTCTGAGGTTTCATTTTCCCTCTATAGTCATCAGGAAACCCTTTTATGAAGTTTTTCAGCATATAATCAAGGACCATCGGTTTTCTCTGATTTGCACCCATTCTATTTTCCTACAGTGCATGCTGTGTATCCTTGAATGATGGTACAACAGACAAAGGGTGGATGCTCCTCAAATAAGGAATCAAGTGCTCATCAGCTCTGGTCACTCCCCACATGAGGATGTGAGTCCGTCTGGCAATTGGTGCACTCATATAAACCTTGAGCCTGGTCAGATCCCTGTTAAAAGGATGAATCACCTTTTAGCCATACAGTGCTACTACAGTACCATAGAAATCTGACCTAGTCAAGCTCCATAGCTCTGAGTTCCTGGAGGGGTCTTTTGCCATGGAGCATAGACAGAATGGCCTTTTGCTTTCACCATCCATTGCAAGCACTCACAGTCAGCAGACACTCAGAGTTTAAACATTCTAATCCCCTTCCCTTGAGGATGGCCTTAACTAATAAGAGTTGATTAGGCTCTTCTGAGCATGACTCAAACTGAGCATGACTGACAGACTAACTGGGGTACCCCAGGGATTTTTACCAGAATCAGGAAGACAGACAGACAGACAGATTTCATCCTCCTCCCTTTGTGGTCTGATGTGGCTGCTCAAGTGGGGAACCAGGAATCCTCCAGATCTCTGAGAGCACCTGAGAAATCTTGAGGATACACCTTCCCATTGGGACCTAGAGAGCTCCTTGCTCCATCTGTGAGGGCTACAACCAGTGACCAAAGATGTCAGCATGATTGGTCTTCCCAGTTGATGCACCAGATGCTACAGCAAGTATAAACACCAAAATGACACCCAGGATTTGGAGGCAGATTTATTTATGTTGATGGGCACTGATTGGGATCATTCCCAGAACATCAGGTCCCAATCACTGGTGGTTTAGGGCTTATATGGATAAGCAAGTAGGAAGTACAGGCACAGAATGGCCTGTCAATTGGGGATTGGTTTATACAATGTGCATCACAGTGACCAGCCATTTCTGAGAGACAGAAGTAACCAGTACTGAAACAAGAACTATTACCTGAGCAACTAAGAGACTTTAAGTATACTGGCTGGTGTGTAGGGGGTGCATTTTCCATTACAAAAGGAGAAGCTGAAAAAGGCTTGTGGTGTTAGCAAGAGCTTGATACAAGTAAGCTTGCTGCAAAACTTAATTGGAATTCCTCCAAAGTCTGTACCACAAAGGGGGCAACCTTAAGGGATTTCTCTCTTATAAGTCTGCAGTAATCATTTGGCTACAGGTTTGGTTAAGTTAGTTGACAGTCCTAGACACTTTCATGTCTACTTCTTAGAACTGAGAAACTGGATGATTCTGATAATTGAATAATAAACTCTTTCAATAGTCAGGTAATTTCCACTTCTTTGCTCTCAATAAAATCAGAATTATATTACTGGAATTGTTAGGCCATTATAAATAATTTTTTATTATAGATAACTATGAACATTTTGACACATAGCGAAGGAAATTTAAAAATTAAGAGGTATTAATACAATAACCTCTGTTCCTTTCTGCAATATAAACAAGTTTCCTTAACAATTAAATCAATAAAAATGAAAAACTGAAATAGAACTATCCAAAACTACCTTATTATACTAGGAAAATGTATTCAAGTACTCACTCCACCCACCAAAAGATGAAACAATTTGGAAAACATCTCCATCTATCTGAAACAAAATTTCCTCTCAAGAGAGTAACATACTGGACCCTCACCAGCTTCAACTTACTGTCTAAAAATATGCATGGTTTTCTGTCGAGGAAGTACAAAACCCTCAGGATAAAATTAAAAATTATGTAAAGCTGAAATATTAACATTCCTTTAGAAGATATGAAGGAGCAAGGGTCTTGAGGGCCAAGGGCCAAGGAAGCACTGGTCCGCATTGGCACACACAGGGACAAACTCCAAGGCTTGTCCTGTGCTTTCCTGCTCAGTACCTGTCACACTTGGCACACTTGTGCCCAAGGAACAATCACTGCAGACTGTCCAGACTCATAGCAGTGCCAACCTCTGCATGGAACCATCAAGTCTGTGGTTGTTCAGAGAGTTGAGGTACCAGCTATACTGCCCCTGCTGTTCTGCAAGAATTGTGTGGCTTTATCATCTAGTATATTACCAAGCTGTATGATTTGCCAATGCGAGGTAAACACCTGTAGGGGGAAGAGTCACAATATTATCAGATGGAGGGCAAGACACTAAGAAGGAGTAATATGAGTAATATTTACTCAAAGCAAAAGAATCAAAAAGTACACTCCACAGGGTGAGGGCAGATGAGTAAGAGGAGTTCATGACCCAACAACCACATGTACCAGGTCTGTTAAGGCCCTAGGGTTATAGCAGGGTCCGCAGTTGGAGATGGGCAAGATTCATGGCCCAGTGGGGTGCCTGAATGGCCCCACCCATCAGGAGGGGAAGTTTTTGACCATACAAGGTCTTTTAAGTATCATAACACCAGAAACCTCCAGGAAGAGGGTCAAAACTGCAATGCAATGTCCCTGAATCAAGGCCATTGGTTTTCTGAAGCTGTTGGTTTCAAGCAGGAGCCTAAAGTATCTTTCTGTGGTCTGTTGGCCATTTCAGAATTTCAGAAATGTAATGGTCAGTTCGTTAGAAACAACCTCACCATGTACTAAGCTAAAATCAGAATGGATCAAAGATTTAATATTAAAACAGAAACACTAACTCTTGAAGACATTGGTATAGGCAAAGACTTTATGAACAAAACCCCGATTGCACAGGAACTATCGCAAAGAATCAACAAATGGGATCTTGCCCTACTGAAAAGCTTTTGCACAACAAGAGAAACCACCAGCAGAGTGAAGAGATGATCCATGAAGTGGGAGAAAATGTTTGCCAGCTGTTCCTCCAAAGGAATACTATTGAGAACATATAAAGAACTCAAAACAATCAGTCCTCCCAGATTTAAAGACCCAATCCAAAAAATAGGCATCTGAGAGGAATACACACTTCTCAGATGAAGAAATACAAACAGCAAATAAATGTGTGAAAAAATGTTCCACATTACTGGTCATTCAAGAGATGCAAATTTAAAAACACTGAGATTCCTCCTCACCCTGGAAAGAATGACTATTATTAAGAAATCAAGCAATAGGGGCTGGCAGTTTAGCTCAGCAGCATAAGTGCCTGCCTAGCAAGTGCAAGGTCATGAGTTCAATCCCTGGTACAAAAAAGAAAAGAAAAGAACTCTAGCAATAACAAGTGCTGGAGGAGCTGTGGGGAAAAAGGAACAATACAACCACTGTGGAGATCAGTGTGGAGGTTCCTCAAAAAACTAGGATCGGAGGTCCCATTCAACCCACCTATTTCCCTTCTGGGTATCTTCCCAAAAGAATTAAAAACATCATGCCACAGTAATATATGTACACCCATGTTTATAGCAGCACAATTTATAATATCTGGATCTTGGAAACAACCTAAATGTCCATCAACTGAGGAATGAATAAAAAAGATGTGGTATTTTTATACAGTGGAGTACTACTCAGCCCTAAAGAATAAACTGGACACTTTTATAGGTAAATGGATGCACCTTGAGAACATACTCATTAGTAAAATAAATAAGACACATATGTAAACATTGTATTGTTTCATTAGTGTGACAAAATGAAAGAGAAACCTTTTATATGTGTATGTTTATGTACATAAAAATAGTTAAGATAGTTATTCTAATTTCTCTGAGTTCACTGAAGAAAAAGATTTGTACTGGTATTGTTTGGACAATTGAAGATAGGTGTCTTGTATTCTGGGTGAATGATTTGGGGATAACAATGTACAATATATGTACCATTGTTACCACTGATTGATGTATTTTAAAAGTTTGTTATAGTTTTTTCTCCTCCTCCTTTTTTGCTTTTTATATTTGAATAAAATGGATTTAAAAAAAGAAAGAACAACCCCTCCCACCCCTGTGAGCCCACCCCTGGAGAAGAAGCCATGACCCCCCAACTCCTGAGAGCCCACCACCATGGGCCAGAAAAGAGGCTATGCCCCACCACCATGAGCCCACTATGGCAGGTCAGAGGTGAAGAAGCCATGCCTCCAAGGTTCTGCTGTCATCGGGGGAACATCTATTGCTGCCATTTGGGGGAATATCCATAAGCAGCCACCCAGCACCTCTTGGGAACCCTGGGAACCTCAGATTGGAGGAAACCAGGTGCCTATTCCAATCGCCTGCACCACAGGACAGGCAGCCAATGCAGGAAACACCTGGGACTCAGCAACCAGCTGATGCAAAGGAACACAGGAAAATGTCAACACAAATTGCAATCTCAGACCTCCAGCCCATCCGTAACAAGTCCAGAAGACATAGACACAGAATAAATTAGAAGTCACACACCTGAAATCTCTGAAATGATGGCAACTGAAGAGATAACTTAGTGCTTATATTGTTTGATTAATTTTGCATGCCTATATCTTGTCCAAAACAAGTCCAGCATAGGCATAGAGGAAGTTAGAAGCCACACACCTGAAATTTCTGAGATAATGGCAAATAAAGTAAAGAAACAACTTAGTGCTTGCGCTGTTTGTTGACCTTGCATGCCTATGTCTGGTGGTCAGAGCATCTATTTAGGGGATAACAATGTTCATTGCAGTAACTATGGTTAATTTCCTACTGTCTTGGTTTTGAAGTCCAATATTGTTCCCATTGTTTTGTTTTGTTGTTTTATTTTAGTCTCTTTAAAATGAAAAAAAGGGCTGGGGATTTAACTCAGCGGTGTAAGTGCCTGCCTGGCAAGTGCAAGGCTGTGATTTTGATACCCAGTACCAAAATTAAATTAAATTAAATTAAATTAAATTAAATTTTAAAAAAATTTAAACCCTGCAATGCAAGTGAAGTTGGATGCAGCTCAGGCTCATTTACCATTGGTTTTGTGCATGTATGGAGGCTCTGGATGAGAGGGAATGCGGTGACTACTATGTGTTGGCTTACTGATCCTTTAAAAGTGCTGTGTTTGATGTCTAGTTTTTCAGTTCTTGTCCCTGTGGTTTCCTGTTGCCTCCTTGTCCTTGCTCTTCTCCCAGTCTCAGCAGTGCACAATTGTGTATTCTTAGAAAGTTCTTCTTTCCTGATCATTAAAAGTGTCTCTCTGTGTGTGTGTTTAGACTTGTGTAGAATTTGGTTGAAGGGCCATGTCTCTCTTTCAAGGATATTCAAGACAGATCTACATTCCCTAGACCTGAAATGGATTTTAGTTGTGCAAATCAACTAGGAATCTAGTACACAGCTCATCTGTTTCACCCCAGTACTCTGAAATTAGCAATACCAAACATGGGAGCTAGGCCATTCTGATAGTAATGGTAAACTTGCTGGTTTTGACTCAACTCCTAGATTTTCTTTCTCCAATCAGGGAATCTGTATTAGGAGCTGCTGTACAACTTGCTATAGATTTAGGGACTTAAAAGAGTGGGACATTGTGATGCATACCTGGAATCCCAGGACCCTAAGGTACTTAGGCAGCAGGGTCACAAGTTTAAGCCCATCCTGGGCAACTCAGTGATACTTTATCTCAACAAGGGGTGGGGGCAGAGATATAGTTCATTGAAAAGCCCCTGAGTTTAATCCACAGAATCAATCAATCAATCAATCTTATCGGACTGTACATTTTTAAAAATAGTGAGGGTTGCTTGCATTAATAGAAATTTGTTCTCTTACAGCTGTGGAGGTCAGAAGTCTGCTTCATTCTCACAGAGCCAAAACCAAGGTGTTGGTAGAGCTGTGCCCCTTCTGGGGTTGGAGAGAACCCATTTCCTGGTTCTTCCAGCCTCTGGTGGCTGTAGGTGTCCCTGAGAGTGTGACACAAGCCCCTCTCCTGACTCATCTGCACATTATACCATCCCCCCTTGTGTGGCTCACCTGGACAACCTAGGATAATCACCTTAACTCAATCCACCTGCCAAGATTCTTTTCTATAGGTTCTAGGGATTGGCATGCAGATGTCCTTTAAGGGCATTTTTCAGAATACAACAAACCCATTTTAATTGCACTAAAGCATTTTTGAAGACACTGAGGTTTCCTCACTGGTGTTTTCCCAATGTTTTGGGAAGAGATTATTATTCAGTCCTGGGGGTCCATAGTTAGGAGGCAAGAAAGTAGCATATAATTCATTCAAGGGTCCTTCCTGCCTTGAGTCTGATGGGAATTTTTAGCATCTTGGCCTCTTGGGTCACCATAATTTAGAGCTGCTTTTAAGTAATTGAAAAAGCAATTATCTACCCAGGGATTTAGCTCAGCTGCTTAAGCGCCTGCCTGGCAAGCGTGAAGTCGCAAGTTTGATCCTCCATTTCCTCCCCCAAAAAAAGGAAAAAACGAAAAAGCAATTATCTAAAGATCCTCTCAGATATTTAGACCAATAAGATATCCATACGTTCAGCTCAGATTCATTTCCATCTCTGAGTTCTCACTGTTGCTGATATCAGTTAGTAAAGTGTCATGTTCTTTGATCTTGTCATGGCCCTTATGCTGGTCAAGACCCATCTCTGCTGCAGTTTGAACACGTGTGTGGGAAAGAGAGAATGGTGAGAGCAGAGGCTTCTTCGGTGGGTGGGGTAATGCCAGTGGGCTGAGGCTGGGTATCTGTGGACCTATGGACTCAAGGCTCTTAAGAGTCCCTAGTATCCTCCATTCCAATTCAGAGACCAGGTTATTCCAGGTTGTCAAACTTCCAGACAGTCTGTGGCTATTTTAACTCTCTCATCATAAGACACAAATTACTTTAGTATCTTCATAGCATGTCTTATCTTATTCAGAAATGCTGTTTGCATTTTAATTCCTTAAGTCCAGTGCTGCTAGAAATCATTATCGCCCTCACAATCTTGAATTCCCTTGCCCTCCACATGTCTGTGACAATAGCGATGTAGTCTCTCACACCTCAGACTGTCCACTTTAGATGACTACAGCAATTAGCCATTTCTCAACAGAGGCTGTGAGCTGCCAGGTTCTCATTCCTGGATGGTAACAGGACTCTGACTTGGGGCAGGAACAAATCATTTCTCCAAAATGTCCTTGTGTTACTATTGACTCTAACTCCCTGTTTATCAATTTTCCTTCTTGGTGTTAAGCAACAGAAAGCAACCATAACAGTTTTAAGCATCACAGGGAAAGTGCTGGAAAGATATCAAGAGTAACTGGAACCCTACAGAAGCTCAGAACAAAAAAGGTTAGCAAGCAGGAAGCACAGGCAGCCACTGTAATTGCTGGTTAGTGCTGCCATGGATGCTCTAGAAACAGCACATTAGCCTCTGCAACCCTAAAGGGGAAGGTTTTGTCAGGTGCTCCAGACAAGCTGAGCTCTGGCCCCAATCTGCCTGTGAGCAGTTGACCAACTTCCTGGAGGGATTTAGAAAATGGGTATTCTTCCCAAATGGATGTGTACTTGGGAAGAATGTGGCTGATAAAATAAGGTCCATATTTCCTATCTGCACCTTATTTCAGTCCTATTCCAATGAATTATAATGGACTTTCCCTTGGGTATATTCCTTGCCAAGCAAACAGCTCCTTACCAACGTCCTCAAGTATCAGTACCTAGCAGAGTACACCCCAAATACACAGCCATGTTGGGAATGAGGAAATTCAGGGCAGTACCCTTGGTGTTGAGAGGTGAGGGTGCAACTTTGGGATGTTTTCACTCCTTGGAGGACAGAGCCTGTTATTTCCTAGTGCAGTACAAAAGGTTTACTGAAATACCTCTTAAGTAGAAATGCTAGATTCTAGAAATATTTGAAAGACTTAGAATTTCTCTAGATATTTCATTACAAATAGCAAAAATCTCAAGAGGAGACACAACATTACGAACTATAAGTCAGTTCTAAAGTAGAACCCTGAGATTCTGGAATGTTTCTTTGAGGTTCTTCTGTAGTGAAAATGATGGTTGGCACTCTGGCTTGGCTTTCTGGTTTCCAGGCAATGTGGTAGAGTGCAGAAGTTCTCTAGGGGCATCAGAGTCCTCTGGAGAACCAGGGCTGGGATGCCAACCCTGGAACATCTGACTCAGGTTCTGAAGCAGCATGTAGGAATTCTGCAATTCTAACAAGTTCCCCAGAGGTGTCCTTGCTGCTGCTGAACTGGGGAATCCCTCACTGAGAGTCACACTGCAATGAGAACAGAATGGTTTTGCTTGAGTCAAAGTTCTCTCATGTATTAAACAAAGTAGCTCCAGGGAGAGCAGCATAAAGCTTCCGTCACAGCCCTGGTCACCACCCACACAGTTGGTTCCACTCAAACTTGGTTATTTTGTGGCTTCATGATCAGAGAGCAGGAAGCCTCACTAGATAGACAAAGTCTTGTCCCCAGCACTGGGCCAGAGATAGCTCCCAGGAAAAAGGCTTACATACTAGTCAAACCACCCAAGGAATGAGGGCTACCAAAAGTGTGGAGTCTATCGGGAAGGTGGTATTGTGCAGCTCGGAAGAATAACTCACCAACTTTCAGTACAAAATACATTTCAAATGCCTGTTATTTTGGGCAGTGGTTTTTGCTGCTAATGTTCCATGTACTACATTTTATCTTACATCAAGACTTTAAAAACAGCTTTGTGCAGGACTTAAAATGTTAACTTTCATTTTGGAGTGAATTTTGGGGATTGAGTTCAGGGTCCCACTCATGATAGGCAAGTACTCTACCACTAAGCTGTATCCTCAGCCCTTAGCTTTTTTAGAATTACTCCTTTGGGGTGCTGATGAAAGCAAACTATTCTGTAGGAAGTGTATCATGAGCTTATTCATATTAGGAACACGAATTTAAGGAATTCAAAAACAACACCAAGAATCTCTAGTTTAGCCAGAGCCCCAAGACCCTGACCTTGTAGGTTTTGTTCTTTATGTAAGAGGTCTGACCCTATGACACAAGGGACTGGACAGTTTTGCTCACAGCTGTCTGCTCAGTGTCCAGAGGAGCATCAGAGTGAATGAAAGAATGACCACGAAGGTGACAGGAACTGCTACCTAGAAGAAAAGAGCCCCATGAAAGTGGGATGTTACTTCATCACACAATTGAGGGCTTACGGACCATCATCTTTTCAAGGGAATGTAGCTTTATGGTAAGGACAGATGTGAACAAGCATAGCTACACGGCTGTTAGAGAACAAGTGATCTTTTTGAAAGCAGGTGGGGTTGAGCTTGCCTGTCCTAAAAGTATCTGTCTCCCTCTTTCTGACACTTAGGGCAAATGCAGAAAGTGTTTGGTAAAGAAGTAATAGATTCTTTTTTAAAAAATTTAATTAAGGAGGGGGCAGGGATTTGTAAGTGGCTGCTTGGCAAACATGAAGTCATGTTTTCAATCCCCATACCAAACACACACACACACACACACACACACACAAAATTTAAGTATATTGGTACAATTTAGGTATATACAATCATCACATTTGTCATAAGGAATTTGTTCCTGTACATGATCATGATACTTTTTTTCTGCTTTTCCCTCCCCTAAAATGCATTTCCCTTGCTAAAATTCCTTGAGTGTGACAAGGGAGATCTGATTTGTTAAATGCCTGACCACATAATCACATAGATCTTCAATTTTCTTAACATTAACTGACAGTCAAAAATCTGCAAACAATTTTAAAAGGTGAGCCTTTGAAATGTTTTGTTTTGTTGTTTTACTAGAGAACATTCCACAGAATTTCAAGGAGATAAAAATAAATGGAAAACCCTTACTCTGGGGCCCTGGGGTCCAGCTGAGCAGTGGAGCATCTCCTTAGTATGCACACAGCCCTTGGCTCAAACCTCCAGAATCAAAAAACACAACAAAACCCCTAACTTCATGTCATGTTTTGTGGTACTACAGCTTGAACCCATCACCTTTGCCATGAGCTACAGCCTCAGCCCTTTATATTTTTGAGGTAGGACCTCATAAAGTCCCTCCATCCTCAAGGATGAGCTTAAAATGTTCTCTCCCAGTGAACTTTTTTTTGGTATAGGGGATCAAACTCATGACCTCATGCTTGCCAGGCAGGCACTTATGCTGCTGAGCTAAATCCCAGCCCCAAAACTGTATCTCTCAAACACAAATAGATATATGAAAAAATGTTCAACATCACTGGTCGTTCGAGATAGAGGGGCCAGGGATTTAGCTCAGTGGCATAAGCACCTGCTTAGCAAGCACAAAGTCATGAGTTTGATCCCTGATACCAAAAAACCAAAAACTCTGAGATTCCACTTCATCCTGGAAAGAATGGCTATTATCAAGAAATCAAGCAATAACAAATGCTGGAGGGGCTGTGTGGGAAAAAGGAACCCTTCTCTATTGTTGGTGGGAGTCTGCACTGGTGCAACTACTTTGGAAATCAGTGTGGCAATACCTCAAAAAACTAGGATTGGAGGTCCCATTTGACCAAGCTATTCCCCTTCTAGGTATCTTTCCAGAACAATTAAAAACATATCACAGAGATATATGTGCTCCCATGTTCATAGCAGCATAATTTGAAATAGCTAGATCTTGGGAACAATCTAAATGCCCATCGACTGAGGAATGAATAAAAAAGATGTGGTACTTTCATACAATGGAAAAACTCGAGACTTTTACAGGTAAATGTATGCAACTTGAGGCCATACTCTTTAAGTAAAATAAATCACACACATGAAAACATCATACTGTCTCACTAGTGTGAGCTGAAACTGTATATACACAGTAAATAGTTACACTGATTTCTCTTACGTTCACTAAAGAGAAAGGTTTGCACTGGTAGTGTTTGGACAATTGAATGCAGATGTCTTGTGCTCTGGGTGGCTGATTTGGGGATGGCAATGTGCAATGTTCATACCATTACTGTCCCGATTGTTATGAAATTTTTCTCTTTGAAAAAAATGTATTTCTTCTGCCTTAGCTTCCCACTGTTAAGATTACAGGCATCTGCACCACACCCTACTTTCTGCTCTTTTTATAAGTGCCCTTTAAGTCCTTTCAGACCAATGTCCACCTCATGACCTCATTTGACCTACTGCAAGCACAGTGACACTAATACTTCAACATACCCATTTGGGGATGAGAGCACAATTTAAGCAAGGCCTTACCCCAAATAGGATGATTTCTATCATCTTTCCAGATGCCCAGTAACTCCTAGTTACCCTCACCCACAAAGGGGCAAATAACCCTGTGTCACGTCTGTCATTTCATGTTTTTGGTTCAACTAAGCATGGACCTAGTGGTCAAGCAATGGACACGCATGACTACAAACTAGGGGCCACTGCACACTGGCAGATTGTTCTTATATTTATTTTTGGTACCAGGAATTGAATTCATGACCTCACGCTTGCCAGGCAGATGCTTATGCTGTTGTTAAATCCCCGGCCCCTGGGCAGACTGTTCTTGACCAGCCATGATGACTTTGTGGATCTGTGGGTAACACAAGGTCTGGAACACAGCATGGACACAAAGACAGCTTTTGGGTGTATGAACTAGAACAGCCATTAACATTAGTAACAACCAATGTGGGTCAGTTGGGCCTCTGTGTCTCTGCTCCCACATTTGTAGATTTAGCCAACTGAGATGAAAAGTATGTATGGGAAAAAAATCAAGCTGGTAGTTTAGATTCACAGACTTTTAAAGTCATCATTCCCTAAGTATAAGTACTTACATGGCATTTACAACATATTAGTAACCCACAGGTGATTTAAAGTAACTAGGAAGGGCCATGGATTTAGCTCAGTGGCTTAAGTGCCTGCTTGGCAAGTACAAGGTCATGAGTTTGATACATAGTAACAAAAAATAAAAAAAATAAAGTAACTGGGAAGATGTGTACAGGTTCTGTACAAATACTTTTTTATATAACGAGCAATCACAGGCTGTGGGCTTCTGGAAGTGTCCCCTTTGGGCAATACTTACCTGCACTTTACTAAACTACTGGAGATAGAATAAAAAACAATGACTGAATAAGGACATGAAAAGCATGTGCTGTATCGCATGAGGACAGCAAGAGCCACAGAAGCAGTGATTCTGAAAGCTCCACTAACACTGAGGACAACTCTTCCCTGTGTCAGGCCAGACTACCTCACCCTGAAAAGGACCCTAATTCCAGCTCCAAATCCCTGCATCTTCTCCAGCCACCACAGGAGCCCAAGAGCACACTAACAAGAATCCTGTGACCACGCCTCTCACTGCTTTCTCTCTCCAAGATTCTACACTCACCTTGACTATTCCTGGGCTGTGCATGGATCCCCGTCACCATCAGTGACTCAGCAGGCCCCAAAGACATATGCACAACCCCACCACCACCACCAAGGGTGCTGTCTGTATACATAGACAAAAACAAAGTCTAATCTTGAAAGTGTCCCCTGCCAGGCCTCATGGAAGCAGTTACACCATAGTGCCACATGCCAAGTCCAGTAAGGCAAGAAGGAGTCTTTGTGGGCCCTACTCAGGTATGCAGGCATCCAAACCACCCACTGCTGTTCAAACACAGAGGCAGGTGAAAGTGATGTGGTCATGTGAACACAAAGACACTGGGGTCACAGGTGAAGGCCAGAAGGCTCTCCTCTGGTCTCAGTGTGGCCTTTCCTAGACAGGTTAACAATGAGTATCATTCACATGTTGCAACCAGGAAGGGTCTGAAGAAGTGAGTGAGGAAAGTTGGCTGAGGAAGTCACACTGTGTTCTCATTTATACTGTATTCTTAAGATGCCACAATCATGCAGAAGGCAGACACAGCTCCAGGGTGGAACCTGGTCCCAACAGTATGATGGTATCACCTGTAATGCTTCTCTGGGAAGATACGACCAAAAGCAAACTTGAGAAAGAAATCTGTTGGTCTGGCCCTGCACTGTGTCCACACCTGAGCAGTACAGGCTTAAAGTGCTCATGGTCAATAACACAGAAGCATCCACAGGATGTTGTATTTTCCTAATTTAAGGGTAGACATTATAATCTCATTCAAAGTAAACTATAAAATTCTAGCTGTATACTAAATACAATTCTTGGTGAGAAATAACTTGCTTCTCTGAGAGCAGGTCATGGCAGGTTCACCCCAGGGCCACTTCCAGGATCTGCATGAGCAAGAATGCCCCAAGAGACACTGACCACTGCAGAGGCCCTGAGACTGTCAGAGGCGAAGTGAGGTGGGACCTCAGACAGTCAGGGCATAATTCTGGACCTCGACACAGCTAAGCAGACTCCTATATGATTTAATAAGAAAATCTGTTTAGAAACAGTGGTTGTGAGTCTGTAGAAGCAATGCCCATTCAGGGTTCACACAAGTAGATTACAAGGCCCTATTTCCTGGGCACTCCCTTCCAGTTGCCAGGCTGTGGAACTCCTGCTGCTCCCTGTTCAGGCTCTCTGCGGTCTCCAGAGGGATGCCCCTCTCCTGGCTCCCCTTCTTCCCTCTGTCTTGGGTGAATCCTCTTCCCCCATCTCAGCTCATCTTCATTCCTTCGAGGAAACCTGTCAAACGCAGAGTGACCACTGTGCTTTCTGCCTTCATCTGAGTAGCATTCTGGCATTTCAAGTCTTTGGATTCTTCTCTCCAAGTCCTTCTGTTCTTTGTCATTGTCATCCTGTGACCTGTAAGTCAATAGAAATGGTAAGTGATCACATGGAAGGTAAATACAGCCCTCTTTCTACAGCTGAAGGGAATGAGACTAACAAAGGTTAGGGATTTTCCTGGGTGTTCTGATCCAATCTCACCATGACACAGCTTTGACAACTTAAATTCTTAATTTCCTGCTAAATTAACTGAGGTGTTATAATGCCAGGTGAATTTCTGCATATATCACAGCATTAAGGAACAGGAAATAAGTAGATGGCTGCTTAGCTTGTTTGGTTCTAGAAGCTTTGACTCCATGAATCATGGGTAAAGTCCTTACACATCATCTGTGGCTCAGCCACACAGGTGTGGTAGGAGTGGTGAGGACAGGGAGGATAGCCAAGTCCAGCAGAACTTCATGCCACCAAGAGAGCAACAGGCACTGCTACATCAAACAATAGCACTAAAACACCACAGCATATGCCACACTGCTAAAAGATGAAGGAGTTTATAATCAGGTACAAATTAATTTTGCAAACCAATAAACTGAAACCCCCAAAATAAGGGAAAAATTTTATGATTTTGAGATATCCTGTGATCTTGCCATTCTCTGCCAGCCTTAGGAGTGCAGCCCTGAGTGCTAGGGACTCCTGTGTCAAGATGCAGCATGTGGCAGAAGCCTGGTCAGCAGCAAGACCAACTGCACGTGGTGGAGTCACAGTGAGGGACTAATGGGAACCCAGTAGGGACACTGTATCAGCTCTATCACGGATGCAGAGCCTCTGCAAGTCAGAGCAGGCAAAGCGAAAGAGTGAGGCAAGACTAGCAGAAGGCATGGTTAAGCCACAGCACTGAACTTTTGTTTCTCTACCAGAAAAGTCCAGCCAGCTCAATTATGTGGATAAACTGCAGATAGGGTAGCAGATTCAAAGGGCATGAAACTCAATACACACAGGAAAATGACAAACTGGTATAGGTCACGATGAAGCGAGAAGGTATAGGAAGGGGGCTGAGAGAGGGCTCAAGGAGAAGGAGGATAGGATGGAAAGGACAGGAAACTTGAGACTGTAAGCTCAACACTGACTAAGCTCTTGGTGTAACTGATAGAAAGCACAATAAACACATGCTAACACATCCTGACGTGAACTTCAGGTCCAAGAACAGCATGAGACATACACACTTGTATACTTAAGGCAAGGAGGTGTACTCACTTCTCTCTACATGCTCTCACTGGGTTCTCTGAGGACCTGGCTCTCACAATGGTGCAGAGGGCACAAGTTTCCTGTGTTCCATCTTCAATGTTGACTTCCTCGCCTCTTTCTTTTTGTTTTTCTGTGTCTGGTTCTTCTTCCTGTTCTGGTTTCTTAAGAAGCTGGGAAATTATAATGTTGGTAAAATATTATGAAGAACATATTATAAAAATTGTTAAATAATTGAAACACATACCAGTTTTAAGACCAAATGTTTGAATAGTAAAGCAATTAAACTAAAAGTCCTCCCCTAAACAGATTTTTAGTTTAATACACAGTGGCACATTTAATGAAATATTCTATAGTTAAGAAAACACCTGTATAATAACATAATGAAAAGATGCTCTTATCAGTAAAACAACAACAACAACAAAAACCCACAAAAGCCAGATACAGTGGTGCATGCCTGTAAACCCAGCAATTCAAGAAGCAGAGCCAGGACAATGCAACCTAGAAGCTGGCCCAGGCAACTTGGCAACATTCTATCTCAAAGAAAAATAGGGTTGAGAACGTAACTCAGTGGTAGAGTGCTTGCCTAACATGTACAAGGACTGGGGTTCAATTCCTTGAGAGAAAAAAAAATCTCAATGTCAAGGGGGTGTGACTGCACACATAGAGCTACCTGAAGCACTGATATGTATGTAAAGTATGTATAGTAACAGTATATATGATATGTATG
Source organism: Hydrochoerus hydrochaeris (assembly GCA_004027455.1). NCBI lineage: Eukaryota > Metazoa > Chordata > Mammalia > Rodentia > Hydrochaeridae > Hydrochoerus > Hydrochoerus hydrochaeris. The sequence goes on from PVLA01016196.1 coordinate 16,088, forward strand.
TATATGTGTATATATGATAGAGCTATCTGCAGCACTGCTGACAGGGATCATCTATGGTGTGGAGCTGAGAAGACTTTCTTTTCATTTATCTGTGGAAGTGATGGCAAACCTTTTAGTTTTCAGTGGTAACAAATGGCCCACTGTGGCATATGTGTCACAGGTTTGCCACCACTGAGCTATGAGTTCCAGTTTTTCCAAAATAAACAAGTATCAGTTTTGTCAAAAGCAAGAACAAAAAATTTTAAAGCTTATGTTGATGATCTTTACAATGGCTTATAATTTTCAAAACATTTTTCTGTTCCTTGAGACAGAATTAGCAAGCTACTCTGACACATCTAGGTTTCTCTGGGTCTCTGTACAGCTAAGACTGCCAGAACTCATTTGTACATAAGTGGAAAGTACACTTGAGAATTTGGGCCAGCCTTATGGAAGGGAAAATATGACAGATGACATAGACACTTCATGGAGTGAGCTCACTCCCAATGAAAGATGCTGGTTCTCATCTGTATACACTGTGCCAGCTGTGTACAGCCTGTTACTCCACCTGCCCCAAACCATGACCTGAATACCCGCTCTCAGTAACTGCATATTTGTAATGAAAGCAAGCTGCAACCAGGTGCAGCAAGTTCCACTGGACCCAAGGATGATTCTGTGTGCCTGTTTTCACTTTTAACACCTGGACACTAGGTACCCAGAGTCTTTGGTTAGACTCTACTTGTGAAGGCCCTAGCCTGAGACTGCCTTGTTCCAGTGCTTCTGTGGAAGCCCTTGGTCCCTCTGGGTCTCACAGTTCTCCATGGCCTATGGAATTCAGGGATGTACTTCACTTTCTGTTACTGGTTTATTGGAAAGGGAAGACTCAGTAATAGCCAAATAGAGGAGTTATTTAGTGAGGTTTGGGGCATGAGGAAGCAAGTCCCTATACTAGCCTACTTGACATCTTCATGTGTTAGCCAACCTAGAAGCCCCATCTAGGTTGTTTCTTTTGGAGGTCTCAGCACATGGGCATGTTCAGGTTACTGGTTCATGGCATTTGACTGTCTCCAGCCCTCCAGCCCTGGAATGAGGGAGAAGGTCCCACCCTTTTCTTTCTGGCACTGAGTCTCCATCTCGATGCTGTCAAGGATCTCCACTTGTGAAGCCCCTAGTCCTGTCACTGCACACAAGTCACTCGTCACTATGCAGATTCCAAGGGTCTCAGCTGTGTGCCAGAAACCCAGGATTAAGACCTGTGTTGGTCACTAGGAACACAGCTGAGTGAAGCAGACACCTCCTCCATGGAAGTAACAAACTGGACATTCCAGCTAAGATGGCAGTGGCCACAAGGTATGGGAAAAACAAGACAAGCTCCGGCAACATCTAATGCTATGAATATATATAATGAATAGAATAAAGAAGCAGAAATGTGAATATGACTGGAGGACTTCCAGGAAGATGGTGGAGCAGTAAGCAGCAGAGAAAACAGCCTCTCTGGGAGTCACTGTCCAGACTGGAATATAGTATCATGAGGAAAACAAAGGGAAGTGGGTCCTTTGGATCGAGGAAGAATCTGAAGTACAAACTGAAGCCCACAGAGAGTAAAGAGAAAAACTTCAAGGAAGAAGGTGGCAGTAGCTGGTGGTGCATTCTCCCTGAGAAGGGACTCACTGCGCAAGAGAAGCTGTTCGAATCTGGGGATGCACAGTCATGGTAACAGTGACAGCTGGCAACCCTGGAGGCCTCTAAAGAGACACGCAGCAGTGGAGGGGATCAGCAGACATGGAGGACTACACTGGCTGGCAGTGAGTGAAGAGGACTTAGTTCTCCTGCAGGAGAAAGCGATCAGCTGGGAACCATTTTGGAGACGGGCTGAATAAGCCCAGAATCCAGAACTGCTGTTGGCTTTCTCTAGCAGCTCCTCACTGGGCACAGACCCACGAAAATTGTTTGGACTGCGGCAAGCCCAATGAGTCTGGTCCCAGGGTAGGCCTGCTGAGATTATCCACTACTCCACCATAAAGCAACTGCTGGCTTGCTGGGATACAGTGGCATGATTGGGGACTCTGTTTCCACAGGCTATTAGTGAAACCAGAGAATCCTGGAAGTGGATTATTTGTTTTTCTTCGTTTTGTTTTTCTTTTCTCTTTCTCCTTCATTGTTTATATATGAGTATGAAAGTTGTTTCTAGCTTCTTTATGGGTGTGGCTCTGTTCTGTTCTTCCTTTTATTTTTTCCTTCCTTATTTTCCTTCAGTCTCCTGCACCAGTTTCCCCAAGTTGGTGTGATCCCCTGTTGTCCTCCAACCTTACGTTTAATCTCTTTCTCTTCTTTCATTTCTCTATTTTCTCTCTAATCCATTTTAAATTTTAACCCTGAGGGCAAAATTGACACATTATGGACTTATATAATGCATATGATTATCTATTTTTACATTTTGTTATATAATCACAAATCTAGTTCACACTGGTAAAAGTTGCAAATTAAGGGTTAGTTAGGTTTGTTATTTTCTAGGCTGTGTTTGATGCTATTGGTACCACTATAGCCAAAATCAACATAACTGTTCTAAATAGCTGTTGTCTTGATAATCCATGACAAATTAACTAAGGGTCACAGCAATTATGGTAGCACAGTGCCAAAGAACCAGAGACACTAGGCCAAACAAGTAACAAATTCACATCTCCAACAAACTGAAGAGATAAGATCTTCCAACAGACTCAAAACCAAAAAACTAGCTACACCTGGGATATACCTCAGAGAAGTAATTATCACCTAAGTGTCCTAAATACTACCAACAAAGCAACCCACCATAGGCAACTTATAAGCATCATCCCAGATATTAAACTAAAAACAGAGAAAATAAAATTAGAAGACACTTAAGCAAAATACAACCTCAGACAACCAGTTTATCAAAGGCAAATCTGGGGTAATAAGGTGGGACAATCTGAAAGCCCCCTACCAGGTCTCTCTGTAGTAGCAACAAGAAGGCAATTAAATGAGACTCTGGAAAAAATGAAATCAGAAATAATCTCTTAGATAACTACAGAGATTACCAAAATATACACCATCCTTAGCAACATTAGAGCAGATAAACAAAAAATAGACGAGCTTAAGCAAATTATGGAAACTTAGTGTAAGAAAGAAACAAAATCCAAAAAGCAGATTCAAGCAGACATCCAGGAGAATAAAAACTCCATTGAAAGTATTTGATGCAGATTAGACCAATATGAGGACAGGATCTCAGATACGGAAGACAGGCTTGCAGTTAGTGACCAGGAAAAGTTTTTCAAAAATAGTAAGACACCATGAGAAATTAATCAGCAGCTGCTAGATGAGACAAAGAAGAATAACTTAAGATTAACTGGAGTCAAACAAGCAGGAGATACCACAAATGACATTAAAAAATGTTCACAGACAGCATGACAGAAAACTTTCCTGGTAGAGAAAAAGAATTTGACATATAGATAAACAAGGGATATACACAAAGCCATGATCAATAAAAATCTACAGCCAGGCATATCTCAGTCAAGATTCCAGAAATTCAACACAAGAATAGAATACTAAAAGCTATTACAGAAAAGAAACAAATCACCTGTGAATGAAAGCCCATCAGAATTACAGCTGACTTTTCAGCACAAACTATCAAGTCAAGGAGAGCTTGTAATAAAGTACTCCAAGATCTAAAGGAAAACAACTTTCAACTCACACTGATGTACCCCGCAAAACTATCTTTCAAAATTGATGGAGAGGGCCAGAGATTTAGCTCAGCAGCATAAGTGTCTGCCTATCAAGCACAAGGTTGTGAGTTCAATCCCTGTACAAAACAAAAAAACAACAAAAAACACACATAAACAAAATTGATGGAGAAATAAGATACTTCCATGATGAAGAACATCTGAGGAAACTTATGACCACCAAAACAGCACTCCAAAATGCTCTCAAGAACATTATACAAAGAGATAATAAGGACAACAGCTACAGGAACCTTAACAGAAGGAAGCCACCAGGGAAAACAAACAATTGAAGGGAGAGGAAAATAGGTGGGAACCAACAATTGGAAAATAACATGACAAGGATAAGTCAACATATATCAGTTATAACCATCAATGTCAATGGTCTCAATTCATCAATCAAAAGACACAGACTGGCAGAATGGTCAAGAAGCAAGATCCAACTATATGCTGCATATAAGCAACACATTTAATTGAAAAAGAAATTCACAGACTGAAAGTCAAAGGATGGAAAACAATACTCCATGTGACAGGAACCCAGAAAAAAGCAGGGGTAACTATTCTGTTTGCAGACAAAGTGAATTTCAAGCCAAGACTGATTAAGAGAGATAAAGAAGGTGACTATATCCTCATAAAGGGAACAATCCAAGAGGAAGAGATAACAATCAGAAATATATATGCAACAAATAGCAGTGCACCCAACTATGTACAACAATTATTAACAGACATGAAAAATCAAATAAACCCTAATACAATTCTATTGAGAGATCTCAATACCCCACTGTCACAAAAAGACAGAGGAACTAGAAACAATAATGAAATATTAGAACTAAATCAAACTTTTGAACAAATGGATCTGGTAGATGTCTATAAAATGTTCTACCCCACAAGATCAGAATACACATTCTTCTCAGATGCACATGGGACATTCTCCAAAACAGACCATATACCGACTCACAGAATATACTTAAGTCAATGCAAAGTAACTGAAATTATCCCATGCATACTATCAGACCACAGTGCAATGAAACTGGAAGTTCCTGCCAAAGGAAACCACAAGAACTTAATAAACAAAATTAAATAGCACCCTACAGAACAACCAATGGGGCACAAATGAAATAAAAGAAATTAGACAGTTTTTATAGTTGAATGATAACAACAACAAAACATACTGGAACTTGTGGGGCACAATGAAAGCAGTTTTAGAGGGAAATTTATAGCAGCAAATACACATATCAGGAAAACAGAGCAATCACATATAAGCAACTTACCATTGAACTTCAAACTTCTAGAAAAAGAAGAGCAGGCTAAACCAAAAGCAAGGAAGGAAATTATAAGGATCAGAGAAGAAATTAACACACTGCAGAATAAAAAACAATACAAAGAATCAATGAATCAAAGAGTTGCTTCTTTGAAAGATTAAATAAAATTGACAAACCCATAGCCAACCTTATCAAAGGAAAGAAAATACTCAAATCCACACAATTAGGAATGAGAAGGGCTAAATCACAACAGACACTGCAGAAATCTTGAAAATCACCTATACCTATTTTGAAAACTTAATATCCTAACAAGATGGAAAATACAGAACAAATGGACAGATTCCTACATACATATGAAGTGCCAAGGCTGAATCAAGAACATATAAATATCCTAAATAACACAATATTAATAAATGAAATTGAAGACATAATTCAAAACCTATCAACAAACAAAAGCACAGGCCCTGACGGATTCACTGCTGAATTCTACAAGAAATTTAGAGAAGACCTAACACCACTTCTTCTCAAACTCTTTAATGTAACTGAACAGGAAGCAATACTCCCAAATTCATTCCTGGAAGCGAGCATTACCTTGACACCAAAACCAAAGAAAGACCCAACTAACAAAAAGAATTACAGGCCAATTACCCTAATGAA
>PVLA01016197.1:0-21705 GCA_004027455.1 Hydrochoerus hydrochaeris
AGTTGAAGCTGGAGAAGCTGCATTTGGAGAACTCTGTAGGAGGTCTTTTCATTCTTGAACCCCTTTTCATTTTAAGTGTGTGCCACAATTAAAATGCTGTACTGTCCATTACATCTGTAACAGTAGACAGCTATCAGTGTAGCTGGCAATTGGCAGGTGTTAGTGATTTGAATTTCTTTTGATAGCTAACATTTACTGTGGCATTGTTTATGCCTCTTATATTTGTACTTTTCTGGAGAACATTCAAGACTAAGCTAAAGTGAGACCCGTGTGAAATGCAATCAGTTTTTTGTTTAGATGAATTCAGGTATGTTTAATATATGGTATGACATAGGGATATAATATTGTTTTCTCCCAAAAGATAGGAATTTGAAACAAAGCCATTGACCTAATTTATGCCATATTTTTTTCAATTAAATACTACTTATTTTTACTTTTATGGATTTTTACTGTCCAAATCGATTATAATTAAGTTTTAATCAAAGTTATATCTAAACATATTTCAAAACTAAAAATGGTTCCAAAGTCCTTATTTCTGATCTTAAGAGGAAAGCATTCAGTCTTCTAATAGCAAGAACATAAAGTATGCCACTGGCTGTAAGAAGTTTGTATGTGTTCTTTATTAAACTGAGAAAGTTCACCATATTTCCAGTTTTCTTTTTTTTTATTTTAAAGAGAATAAAACAAAAGAGGACAGATCTAAGCAGATCAGAACAAAACAATGTAAGCAACACAGCACTTCACAACAAGACTATTGGATATATAGATATATAGATATCTATATATCTATATCTATATCTATATATATATTTATTTGGTACCGAGGATCAAACTCAAGACCTCCTGCTTGCCAGGCAGGCATTTAAGCCATTGAGTTAAATCTCTGGCAAGACTATTGGATATTAACAGTAGCTATCATAATGTCTCTTTCTTTGAAATAGTTGAGCTTAGCTTTACACACAATAATTTCAAACATAAAAAAATAGAATAAAACCACTCAAGGGAATGAAAGTATTACAAGGCATTCTGAACCAAATAACCGAAGATGAACAATGGCTACTATATTATCTCATTTTCCATAAAAATTTTGTTTATACTATCATACATATTAAAATTCAATAAGACACAACATGATAGAACCAGTGGTCATAGAAAAACAAGAGCATGGTAGGACTTTAGAACAAGATGATATTAAATCAACAATGGCTGTCATATTGTTTTGCCTTCAAAGTAACTATTCATATGATCACATATATTAAGATCAAACAAAACAATAAAACCATTCCAACCAATGAATTAAAACAAGACTTCAAAGCAATATAATGGTGAACCATAAAATCTTCGGTACTCTTACCATTTCTTACACTAGGGAGACTTGTATTTCCAGTTTTCTAAAAGTTTTCCTTTTGGCATGAATGAGAATTAATTTTTGCCTATTTTTTCTGCATCAATTGATATGCTCATGTAATTTCTCCTCATCAGCCTTTTATGTGGTGAATAACATTGATTAGTTTTAAATAATGAACCTCTCCTTAAATTCCTAAAATATATTCTGCTTGGTCATATTATATAATTCTTTTTAGTACTAAAGACTGACCCCAAAGTCTCATGCATGCTAAGGAAACAGACCTATCATTGAGCTTCACTCTAGCTATATAAAACATTCGCCATATATATTGTAGAACTTGTTTTGCTTTGTATTTAGCACAGGGGATCAAACTCATGACTTTGTGCTAACCTGAAAGTGCTTGAGCCACTAGGCTAAATCCCCAGCCCTATACTGTAGAATTTGATTGCTAATAAATTGTTGAGAATATTTGTGTTGATGAAGGAAACTGGTCTGAACTTTCTTTCCTCCTTTCTTTAATACTTTGGTTTGAGATCAGGCTAATATTGGCCTTATAAAATGCATAGGGAAAGTAGTCCCATACCCTTTTTTTCTTAGTGAGATTGTGTAGAATTGGTTCTATTTTTCTATACATGTTTGGCAAAATTATAAATTATGCCAGTACTATAAATTATGCTGAATAGTATGCAAATTTTGTGGACGCTCCAAGCTTAAGCAAAAGAAAATAAAAAGGCAAAGATGTACTTTGTATTGTTTCTTGAACTGTAGTTTGAGTGTTTTCATTAAAAATGAGCATTTAAGAGAGATTAATTAAATCAGTAATAGAATAAAACGCTATCCAAATTATTTTCTTTATTATAAATATATCTTTTTTTATGAAGAGCCTGAATTAAAAATTACTATTTTTTAGGTTTAAAACTATGAAATACACTTTTGTTGATAATTCCAGAAACAAGTAAATTAGAAATAAAGCATGCTGCCAGAGTTTTCAATATCTAAGCTACCAATTTTCAGTCTTTGTCAAAGAAGAGGAATTAAAGCCATTTGGAATGTAATATTTTTAGATGGAAGACATCAAGGAGACAAATTAAATTCCAGTCAGAAGAAGGGAAAAATGGGAATCCTTTCAAAGGGAAGTTGTAGAAAAGGGTAAGAGAAAGATGTATTTATTTTACAAGTGTTTCTTAGGTAAATATTTAATACAATGTGGTTACCATGTTCATGCCACAAAGCAGTTAAATCAAATTAAACAATAAAAATAAACATAAGTAATAAAAGATGTGCATTTGGAAATTTTAAAATGTACTTCAAGAAAACCAGTGGGTTAAAAAACAATAGACATTATAAAAAGAGACAACACAATTACATTCAAACACCTGTGGAAAGGAACTATGTTAGAAATGTTGCAGAAACCTGGTATGGGATTGAAAGGAAGACACTCTACACCAAGGAACTGAAAGGTAACCTTTATTATGCTAGCAGGCTAGTGGGAATCAGTTTCAAATCACCACCCCTGAGTCAGCATTGGGTTTAGTTTATATAGGATTTGTAAGCAGAAAGGAAAAAGCTGATAGTAAATTATTATATAGTTAGCTTAATGAATCAAGTCGTATGTTGTCAGGCAGGTTTGTTCCGGGCAGGTTAGTCAAAGGGGTTGTTTATCACAAGATGAAAGAAACTAGGGAGGGAACTGGGGCTGAGGGGGCAACTGAAGCTAAGCATGTCCTTGACTAGTTTATCTTGTTTGGACAGCCCTTAGAAATAGAGTATGTTTACATGCTAGACAGTCCAGATGGATGCGGTCAGACTGAAGCAGGTTGGACTATCTCTAGGTTCCGGTGTGGTCAGTCAAGGCTAACTGAATCTAATGGTCTAACTACATGGTGGTTAGCACCATGGTGGGTGAGCACATTTTGTCTTAACATGGCATCAGACTGTTGATTTTTAATTTTTCTGTCGCATTACTAGAAACGGTCTTGAATGTATACTATAAGAGAAAAAACCAAAACATATTGCCAATAAAGTTGTGATTTTAGAGAAAAATGATAATTTTCTAGAAGGTAAAAATTGTAAACATCAATTAGAAAATAAATAAAAATCTGAAACAACAAATAGTCATTGTAAAAATAGTATAAGGCAGGTAATCATGTGTAACATACCCTCAACCCAGATGATTTTATAGTTGAGTTATTCAAATATGCAAGCACCAGATTGTCCTTGTTAAACCAAGCTTTTTTATAGACTAAGAAATCAACCAATCAGATAACCCTAAGCCATTGTTTTACCTAACTCACTTATAATCTTGAATAACCAAATATTAAAGCTGGGCAGACACAGGAGTAGAAATAAAAAAGTTCATGCAGAAACACACACACACACACACACACAGACGCCCAAAGCACTTTCAGAGCTCTAACAAGAAAAAGTTCTAGTCTGAGTGAAGGAATTTAATGGAATCTAATGTCAAGTCATTCAAGAAAATAAATGATATCTCATAGCCTAACTGTAAAACTGATTAATAGATTATTTTCTATGTAATAATACACATTGGATTCATCACAAAAGGTGTTTTTAACTCAAGATGTACATAAAATTTTAGTGATGATTTTAACATTATGCCATTAGATTAGGATGGTAGAAAACAGCACATATTTCACAGCAGTCCTAGCATTTTCTCTTCAAGTTATGTTAATTAGCATGAATAGCTATAAGATAACTGGTTTGCTACACAATATTGATGAATATATATTTACCACTATGGGACTTACTTCTCTGTCAGATGTTACTAAGGTAACCAAGCAGCAGCATCCTTCTGAGTGCACTAATCATGGCAATTTCTGTCTTTTACTAGTTAGTATTTGCCCCCAGGTCCCAAGGAATTGCATAGAGTTTTACACTTTTCTAATTAAGTAATTATTTAACTAGGCTCTGTATGTCTTCAACTTCACTGCACTCATTAAAAGTTTTCAGCTCCCTTGAGGTATTTCATTTAGTGAACTTTTAAAAGCTGTTTTTAGTAGATTTTTTTGGTCTTTTTGAGACAGTGTCTCACTATGCAGTTCAGGCTGGCCTTGTGCTCACTATGTAGCCCAGGCTGGTCTTGAACATGTACCAATCCTTCTCAGCTTCCCGAGTGCTGGGATCACAGGCACGTGCCACCATGCCTGGCTTAACACTGTTTTAAAGTAACAGTCCCCCTCTAGTGAACCTGGAATATAGGGACACAAGTTTCCAAGATTCAGCTACGTAAGATGATGATTACCCAATCAATGTCAAAGAATCTTAGAATCAAATAAAAAATTTTAGATAATGTGGCTTCCAGACACACTGAAACCTAAAAGACATATCATATATGTTGCCAGAATCTCATTATAAAGATATATCCAGAAGTCACACAATAAAACTATTCCTGAGCATACTAGCACAATTTAAAAGTTCAAACTCAAACCTATAAGAAAGTTATACTGGATCAGAAAAACTTATCACTTGAGAAACAAAATTTCATTATGCTAGAGTGGGCTTGGAGTCCCTGCTCACATATCCCTCCCCTCCCTTCCCCTCCCCTCTCCCTGTCCCTCCCTCCTCCTTCTCATTCTCTCCCTCTCCTCTTCTCTTCCCTTTCCTTCCCTTTTGGTGTGTGTGTGTGTGTGTGTGTGTGTGTGTGCACTGAGGCTTGAACCCAGGCCTTCATATTACCAAGCAAGAGTTCTACCATTGAGCTACATCCCCACCCTTCTCCACCTGATTTATATCCTAAAAATTTCAGACTCTCTTTCATGAATCAGTACTACAATCATAAATCTGTGGCCTTGATTAAAAAAAAGTTCATACTCTGTATCTCAATAAGTTCACCTGTTAATTGTTAGGATATAGAGGTTTTTCTCTCTTTTTTTTTTTAGCTTTACAGTGTTACAACATGCAATTTTTCACTTTGAAAAATGAGAATTTAACTGGTTTCTGATTATACTAAAGGCTTCCACATTTGTTTGTGCTTTGTGAGGATGATGGTATTTATCCTGATAGTAAAGATCATAGGTGAATAAAGCAAGGCTACTTCCATTCTTTTTCCAGAATTAAGTATTCTGCTAGAAATGTATTCATGAGCTATTGTCTTGAAGTGATGTCAGTGTCACACTCTAATTCCCTGCTGAGTTGGGCTAGACTGCATGATAGCTAAAACAGTCACATCACACACAATATTGGCTGAAAGTATCTGCCTTTCCTGGCCTATGTTTACCAGACCTTTACCACTTTTCTCATGGTAAGGAAAAGTCTCTAAACCAGAATGAGCAGAAAGAAAGCATTTTTTCTGAGAATTAGGGCTATGCTTGTGGTAAGCTGTCCATTCAACATTTTCTTAGCTTTCTCAGTCAAGATCTAGTGAGGGCTAGAGCTAAAATGAGAGAATCTTCTGGAAGGCTAGGTATGGGGGTTGGGGATATTAACAGTGGGCCCAAACTTCTTCCTCCTTGATTTTAGCCAAGACAGAATGTCTCCTTGTTCCCTTTTCAAAAAATGTGAAAAGTAGCATCTGAAGTAGCCAGATGGGAGCAGAAGGCACTGTGCTCCAGCTGCACTCAAGTAGAGTGGCACTAGACAGGCAGTGAGGAAAATGCAGCAAGTTCTCATAGTCTGCTGCATGTGGGGGAGAGCAAAAAGAGGGGAGGGGATGGGAGTGACAGCCTTTGGCCAAGCCACAGGCCCTTCCATCCATGTGGGAGGAGAACAGGAGTCAGGGCTTCTGTGTCTCACAAGTTCTCATCCTCCCATGCGTTCCCTGTGATATTTAATTTGTGGATCTTCTCCCCCCCACAATTATTTTTATTTCCCCCTAATTATTTATTGTTAGAGACATTCTTGAGTAGAAAACCCTTCTACAATGTACTAAACATACCTCTATGATAGGTAGTTATTATATATGTACGTATGTTGACACACATAGAGTTATATACATGCTACCCCTGTTCCATTTGCTCAAAATATTTATAGCCACAGCCTCCCTCTCTTCCACTATATTTTAATTATAAATCCCAATTTTAGGAGCTGGAGACAGTCAATGGTAGAGCTCCTGGTCGGCATGCAACAAGGCCCTTGGTTCAGTCCCTAGCACTGCAAAATATAAATAAATGAATTATAAACCACAACTTTGGAATTATCATCATTTTAGTTTTGAAAGCTGCCACCTCATTGCACAAATTCATTCTTAAAAGTAACTCTTTTTCATGTAAGTAGATTGTTCTTATTTTTTTAATATCTACAACTATAACCTTGTATATTGATGGAATTACTATACCACCTTATTAAGATTTTTTCTGAAAGTTCCTATATTTGCAAGCCATCTTACACAGACATTCATGATCATCACTGTACTTCAAAAATTCCAAAGCTTTCAAATGTAACATTCAGTGTTCAAGTATTCTATTTACTAAAGTTTAATTTTCGAGGAAATTACCACCTACTGTCCTGTTAAGTAAAAGTATTCAAAATGTTGATATAAAGCAAAAAAAAAAAATAGCATGTCTACTTTCTATATCAGACACAGACATTGCATAAGAGGCTATCTCAAGGAATATTTAATTCAGGGAGTACTCTTGTGTATGTGGGGAGCTTCTTCTAATAACAAGTAATATTCTTTCATCACTTTCACATATAAAAATAATTATATAATAAACATAACTTTTGAATATGCTAGAGCTTGAAGAAAGAAGTAATTAAAAATAAATGTCCACCACATAGGCAAACCAGATCATGTATAATATTAGTAGTAATAATATTCTGACTGAATATTTTCAAAAATTATTATTTTTATGTAGAACAACAATAATACAATAAACTTACATACAGTAATGCACTAAAAATCTTTTGTTTTTTTATACTGGGAGTCAAACTCTGGATCTCACACTTGCCGGGCAGGTGCTATGACACTGAGCTAGATCCCCAGCTTCAAAGGTATTAATTTAGTCTTTTGTAAAGTATTGTAAATAATTTCTCATAAAAGAAAATTCACACCTAAATGCTCATAAAATGCTGCTTGCGCTATAGTTAAATGTTCTAGAATCACTGATCACAAAAAACACACATCAGAAAATTCTAGCTGGGTATGGTGGTGCACACCTGTAATTCCAGCATTTGACAGGCTGAAGCAGGAGGATTTCAATGAGTTCGAGGCCAGCCTAAGCTACATAGTGAGTTCAAGTCCAAACTGAACTACACAGTGAGACCCTGTCTCAAAAAAAAAAAAATCCTGTACAGCTATTCCTATTTAGTTAATGAATATAGAATTAAATTGACCTCATTTCTAATCTTATATACAAGAAGGATAAATATTCCAAATACATATTTAGAAAGGAAAATTGGAGAAAAGAAGGAAAAGGAAATGTGTAGAGAAAGATGATTGAATTCCTATGAATTTTGAAGAAAAACAATACAGACCTGGAAAAGAATTACAACTAGAAGGCTGGGGATATAGCTCAGCAGTTTAAGCATCTATGTGGCAAGTGCAAAGTCCTGAGTTTGAGTCCTGACAGAATAAAAAAGAAAGCTAGCTGTTGGAGAGCATACAAGCCTGAAGTCATTTCACATGATGCCTTACTTTCTGAATCTGCATTCTCTATTAATTATAAAGCCACCAACACTAACCTCCTGTACAATACAGTAAGAAAACCACAGAAAGTTGTGTGGATTGTCATAGTGCTCAGAGTTCTGTCAGATGCTGGTGAGAAGTTGTTAGTGCAATGTTCTTCACAGTATGCACCCAAGCAAATAGCACCATTTTTATTCCAGAACTTGTTAGAAATACAAATTTCTAGGCACAACCCCAGCCCTACTTAGACCAGGAGTGTATTTTAACAAGCATCTAGATACTTGGATACTGACTGATGTTTGAGAAGTACTGATGAAGTCTGTCTTCCTTCAAGAGGCCCTCCTCACAGTATCCAGGGAAGGAAAAACTAGCACTTATTGGAAAGAAGCACTATGGCCTGACAAGCTGTGGCCACCCCAGGGCAAGAATCATCAGCATTTCCTGAGCTCTGTGCCATGTTGGAACTTGGGGTGCTGGGGAAACAAGCAGCCAGCTTGCTGCTCTAGTAAGTGGCTGTGGCCTGGCAAGCCGCGCCACCCCAGGGTGAGAACCATCAGCATTTCCTGAGCTCCGCACCTTGTTGGAACTTGGGGTGCTGAGAAAACAAGTAGCCAGATCACCACTCTGGTAAGCAGCTGGGGGCCTGCTGGTGTGCGGGCTAAGAATCAACCATCATCTCCCCACCCCCCATTAGCAAGTGGAAGCCAGAGGTCTGAGTATCTCTTGGGAGGATGAACATATGCATGTGGCAAGTAAGCGGGATTTCCTTCTACCATCTCTTTGAAGGCAAATATTTTTATCACTGTTTTGCTCAGTTCTGATTAATGGTACTACTCTAATCAATATTCTCTTTTTATAAGTTTGGTATTTCCTTCCATTTTGCTCTAGCTGATTGAAAGAACAGCTATTGTGAAGAGAACAGAATGTACTATTGTGCCTATTGCTGTTGTCCTGGTGACCTGCTGTGAGGTTCTGTGCCAGTTTCACTGCATTATCTCAGTTGGCTTTGTTCTGTCTTGTTCTGTTGTATTTTGCTACCTTCAAAAGAAAAAAAAAAAAAGATGAGGCTCCAGAGGTCCTGTGGGCTTGAGTGGACTATGCCCAGCAACCTGCATTCAACGAGGGGACCCAGGCCCGCTGAAAGGGGAGCCAAGCCTGTGCCGCACTGTGGGGTGAATTGTGGCTCACCGGGGCAGGCCTGGAGAAGTTTGGGACCATCAATCCCGGCAGCTGGGTGCCTGCCCAGCCCCCTTGGGACACTGGACTGGGCTCTGGAGGTTCCACGGGCTTGAGTGGACTGTGCCCAGTGACCTTCATTCAACAAGCAGAGACAGGCCCACCTAAAGGGGAGCCAGGTGAGCACTGCTGCCACAGGGTGAGTTGCAGCTCACCAGGGCAGGTCTGGGAAATGTTTGGAAGCATCAGTCCTGGCGAGTGGGTGCCCACCTAGCCCACTTGGGATGCTGGACGAAGCTCCAGAGGTTCCAAGGACTTGGATGGACCATGCCTGGCAACCATTGTTCAACCAGGGGAGCCAGGCCCACCACACAAGGGGAGCCAAAGCCAAGTGAGTCCCAGTAGCAGAGGGAGTAGCAGAGCACTCAGGAGGTGATTTCCAACACATCCAGGGAAAGTTTTGGAAAATTGTTGGAAACATGGAAATATAGGAAAATGACAAAACAAAAGACCAAAATGCAATCTCAAACCTCCAGCCCATCCCAAGAAAACCTAGGAGCCATGTACATAGAAGAAAATACTACACATACACCTGAAATGCATGAAATGATATCAACTGAAATAAAGAAGCAAGTATAGGAAGCTATGAGGGAACTCAAATCAGAAATATTCTCCCAGGTAAAAGAAGAAATGATAAAAGTAGTGAAAGAAATACTGAATGCATCCAACAAAGACACAGATAAAAAATTAGAGAAACAAAACAAAATGATAGAATCTCTGAATGAACAGTTTAAGAAACAAACAATGCATTAAGCAGATTCAAAGAGATATACAGGAAATCAAAAACTCTAATGAAAGTTGCAAAAACTGCCTCAAAGAAAGTGAAATAGAATCTCAGACCTTGAAGATAAGATTGCAGCTAGTGAACAGGAAAGGAAAGATCTTCTAACAATAAATAACAAGAAATCAGGAAACAACAATTCAACAGCTGCAAGAAGATGCAAAGAAAAACAATATAAGATTAATAGGGATAAAAGAAAAAGGAGACAACACAAATGATGTCAAGAGGCTATTTACAGAAGTAATAGCTGAAAACTTCCCAAACATGAGTATGGAAACTGACATACAGATTAGTGAAGCATATAGAACGCCAAATAGCCATAACCAAAACAAAACTACACACAGACATATAATAATCACCATCCCAGAAATCCAACATAAGAACAGAATATTAAAGCTGTTAGAGAGAAAAGACAGGTCACCTATAAAGGAAAACCTATCAGAATCACAGCAGACTTCTCAACACAAACAATGAAGTCAAGGAGAGCATGGAGTGAAGTTTTTCAGATGCTAAGGGAAAACAACTTCCAACCCAGACTAATGCACCCTGCAAAACTGTCCTTCAAAATGGATGGAGAAATAAGATACTTCCATGACAAAGAACAGCTGAAGAACTTTATGATCACCAAACCAACCCTACAAAGAATACTGAAAGACATTCTAGATACACATAGGAAAAAAACCACTAAGACAGACAATTAAACAGAATGGAAAGTTAAGATACAATGTCAGAAAGATAACATGTCAACAATAAACCAATATATGACAGTTATAACCATTAATGTAAATGGCCTCAATTCACCAATTAAAAGAAACAGATTGGCAGAATGGATCAAGAAACAACATCCAACCATATGCTGTCTACAAGAAACCATCTAACCCAAAAGGAAACTCATAGACTGAAAGTCAAAGGATGGAAAACAATACTCCATGCAACAGAAACTCAAAAAAAAGCAGAGGTAGCTATTCTGTTTGCAGACCATGTGAACATCAAACCAAGAATGATCCAAAGAGATAAAAAAGGTCACTACATACTAGTTAGGGGAAAACTGCAAGAGGAAGAGATAACAATCTTAAATATATATGCACCAAATTCCAGAGCACCCAACTACACAAAGCGAGTATTAACAGAAATGAAAAATCAAATAGGCAATAACACAATTATAACAGGAGACCTTAACACATCATTGACACAAAGGGATAGATCAACTAGACAGAAAATCAGCAAAGAAATAACAGAACTGAATCACACTTGTGAACAAATGGATTTGATAGATGTATACAGAGTGTTCCATTCAACAACATCAGAATATACATTCTTCTCAGCAGTACATGGGACATTTTCTAAAATAGACCATATACTAACCCACAGAACATATTTAACTAAATGCAAAAGAATTGAAATTACCCCATGCATGTTATCGGATCATAGCACCATGAAACTGGAAATTAATGATAAAAGTAACTGCAAAAACCCCACAAACACATGGAAATTAAGTAACACACTCTTGAGCAATCAGTGGGTCACAGAAGAAATTAAAGAAGAAATTAAACAATATCTATAAGCAAACACAAATACAAATACAACTTACCAGAACCTGTGGGATGCAATGAAAATGGTCCTCAGAGGAAAATTTATTGCACTGAGTTCCCACATTAGGAAAACAGAATGAACACAAATAAGCAACCTGATATTACACCTCAAACATCTAGAAAAAGAAGAGCAAGCCAAGCCCAAAGCCAAAAGAAGGGAAGAAATTATAAAGATCAGAGCAGAAATTAATGCAATAGAGACTAAGAAAAAAATTCAAAGAATCAATGAATCAAAGAGTTGGTTCTCTGAAAGAATAAATAAAATTGACAAGCCCCTAGCCAACCTAATTTAAAAAAGGAAAGAAAAGACTCAGATTCATGCAATACAGAATGAAAAAGGTGAAATCACTACCAACCTTGTGGAAATACAGAAGATCATCAACAACTACTTCGAAAACCTCTACTCTCATAGGTTCGATAAAACAGAAGAAATGGACAGATTCCTAGAAACATATGAACCACCAAAGCTGGATCAAGAAGATGTAAAACTGCTGAATAACCCAATTTCTATTAATGAAATTAAAAATGTAATCAAGTCCCTACCAACTAAGAAGAGCCCAGGCCCAGATGGATTCACTGCGGAATTCTACAAGAAATACAAAGAAGACTTAATGCTGACACTCCTTAGACTGTTCAATGAAATTGAAAGAGAAGCAGTTCTCCCTAAGTCATTCCTGGAAGCAAATATCACTCTAGTACCAAAACCTGAGAAAGACCCAACTGAAAAAGAGAACTACAGGCCAATCTCCCTAATGAACATAGATGCAAAAATTCTCAATAAAATATTGGCAAACAGGATGTAGCAAATCATCAAGAAGATTATACACCATGACCAAGTGGGATTCATCTCAGGCATGCAGGGATGGTTCAACATATGTAAATCAATAAATGTAATCCACCATATCAATAGAGCCAAAAGCAAGAATCACATGACCATTTCTATAGATGCAGAAAAGGCTTTTGATAAGATCCAACACCCATTCATGATAAGAACCTTACAGAGAATTGGAGTAGATGGTCTTTACCTCAATATGATAAAGGACATCTATAACAAACCAACAGCCAGTGTCATATTAAATGGCCAAACACTGAAAGCCTTTACCTTGAAACCAGGCACAAGACAAAGATGTCCCTTATCACCACTCCTATTCAATATAGTACTGGAAATACTAGCCAGGGCAATTAGACAAGAGAGAGAAATAAAAGGAGTAAAGATAGGAAAAGAAGAGGTTAAATTATCATTATTTGCAGATGACATGATACTCTACATAGAAGACCACCAAACCTCCATTGAAAGACTCCTAGATATAATAAATAAATTCAGCAATGTAGCTAGATACAAAGTCAATACTAAAAAATCAATAACATTCTTATACAATAACAACAAAATCACCAAGAGAGAAATAAGAAAGCCACACCTTTCACATTAGCATCCAAAAAAATGAAATACTTAGGAATTTATCTAACAAAAGATGTAAAAGAGTTGTATAGGGAAAATTATAACACCCTGAAAAAAGAAATCAAAGAGGACCTCAAAGAATGGAAACACATACCTTGTTCATGGATAGGAAGAATAAATATTGTGAAAATGGCCATTCTCCCAAAATTGTTATACATATTCAATGCAATCCCAATGAAAATACCACTAGCATACCTCATAGATCTAGAGAAATCACTCCTAAAATTCATCTGGAACCAGAAGAGACCTAGCATAGCAAAGGCAATTCTAAGCAGCAAAGCAAGGCAAGAGGCATCACAATCCCTGACTTGAAGTTATACTACAAAGCTACTGTAATAAAATCAACATGGTATTGGAATAAAAACAGACCTGAAGATCAATAGAATAGACTAGAAGATACAACTATGAACACACTCAACCACCTTATCTTTGATAAGGGGTCAAGCATGTTCACTGGAAAAACGACGGTCTCTTTAATGAATGGTGCTGGAAAAACTGGCTATCCATATGCCGAAAACTAAAATTAGACCCATGCCTATCACCATGTACTAAACTAAAACCCAAATGGATCAAAGATCTAAATATTAAAACAGAAACACTAAATCATGTTGTGTCTTATTGGATTTTAATATGTATGGTAGTATAAACAAAATTTTTATGGAAAATGAGATAATATAGCAGCCATTGTTCATCTTCGGTTATTTGGTTCAGAATGCCTTGCAATACTTTCATTCTCTTGAGTGGTTTTATTCTATTTTGTTATGTTTGACATTATTGTGTGTAAAGCTAAGCTCAACTATTTCAAAGAAAGAGACATTATGATAGCTACTGTTAATATCCAATTGTCTTGTCGTGAAGTGCTGTGTTGCTTACATTGTTCTGTTCTGATCTGCTTAGATATGTCCTCTTTTGTTTTATTCTCTTTAAAATAAAAAAAAATTTAAAAAAAGAAAAAAGATAACAAAGTAACAAAATACCTCTAAAAAACTCCTAACTCCACCAAAGCTGATCCATGGGGCATATATGAGGAGAAACTCAAAAACAAAGCAACAGAATTATATAAGGTGATTAAAAATGAAATAACAACAATAAAACAGACCAGTAAGGTACTGAAAAAGCTGAAATATGCTATAACTAAATGGATAATGGACTTAAAAAGCAAAAGGAGGAAAAGAAGGTACTCTAAAGGATATAACTACATATATGTTTAAGTGTGTAGGATTGATAACCATGTTGCTAAGTTTTTATTGGATCATTGAACAGAACTGTTTGTAGCCTCACTGTTTGAATGTCCACATTGTATGCTTTAATTTTATAACTTGAACAACTATGTCTAAGAAGATAATATGTAATTTTTAAAAAAAGAAAGAAAGAAGCACTACTACATCTAACAGTATCACCTTCCTGTTCCAGAAATCCCTTCCCACTCCTGGTAAAGTGGATCTCCCCCCCTGTCCATCCACTAGATACAATATCCTCAGATTACTTTTTCTAAAGCACCATGGAATTATGTCACTCTCTTCCTTAAATGTCTTTAAAGCTTGCAAATGGTCACAAAAACACATGAGGAAAAAACAAACAAACAACAACAACAAAACCAAGAAATACTTATTTGGGGGTTTACAATGCTGCATAAATAGGTATGTCAACATCACCCTTCCATCTAGCTCTAGAACAAGTTTTTCATCCTTCATGTACCCTGTTCCATTTTAACAGACAGCTGTATTCTCATTTACTAAATCCTTGCAGTGCTTCTATTATTCTTTTCAAAAAGTGGTAGGGGCGGTAGTGGTGGTACATGCCTGTAATTCCAGTACTCACAAGACTGAGCCTGGAGGATCTCTGTTATTGGAGGCCAGCATAAACTACATAGGGAGACTCTCTCTCAAAAAAAAAAAGTAGAGTATTGAGCAGGGACATAGGATTTGAGGTCAGACATTATCTAGGACTGAATCATAGCTCTACTGTCAACTGGTCATCAGGTACATTTAAAAAATATCTCTATCCAGCGACTAATATCTAGCTCTCAGGATTGTTATAAAAATTATAAAGGACAACTTTCAGAAATCAGTAAAAAACAAAATCCAAAGTATAAAATAAGAAAGTATATATTTCAATAATCTTAACCATTATCATTACCACAATTTTGACATTTAATCATATTAATTTGCTAAGGCTCAAAGTAAGTTACCATAAACTGAACAGATTTAAAAAAAACTTACAGATGACATATAGCCAAACATGCTTCTCTTGTTGAAATAATCTGATAGATCCTTATCAAGAAAAAGCAGTGATAATTGCTAAAAACCTGCTCACCTCCCTGGTAAGCAGCTGTGGCTTGAGCAAGTGGCAAGCACCTCAGGGTGACAACCAACCAGTATCTCCTGAGATCCATGCCACGTTGAAACTTAGGGCACTGGGAAACAAAGTAACCCACTCACCTCCCTGATAGGCAGCAGTGAACCTACTGGCACAGACTGAGAATCAAACATCCCATTCCCCCACCCATTAGCAAATGGGAGCCAGAGATCTGAGCATCTCTTGGGAGGGTGATCATATGCAATATAGCAAATAGGGGGATTTACCTTTTGCCATCTCTTTGAAGGAAAATATTGTTATCAGTGTTTTGCTTTGTTCTGATTAACTGTATTGCTCTATTCAATATTCTGTTTTGATAAGTTCTATAAGGTTTTATATTTGGTTTGATTTTGCTATATCTGATTGAAAGGATGCTTGTGAAGATAATGAGATACACTATGGTACCTATTACTGTTATCCTGGTAACCTGCTATGATGTTCTGTACCAATTTCACTGCATTGTCTCAATTGGCTTTGTTCTGTCTTGTTCTGTTGTATTTTACTACCTTCAAAATAATTTTAAAAATTAAAAAAAAATAATTGCTAAAATCAGAGGAGTCTTATGTCTAGAACATATAAAGAATTGAAAAACATCAGACCCTCTGATTCAAAAGGCCAAATGATGGTCCTTTTGGGTATAGACCAGTTCTGGCAAGGTCTGAGGGGTCAGCAATAAAGCCGCTGCATCCTCAGTGGTCCCCTCTGATGTAGTGGCTATTTTTTGAGCTGTGTGGTCAGCCAAATTGTTTCCTTATATGATTGGATCATCTCCTTTTTGGTGGGCCTTGCAATGGATGATAGCCACTCGTTGTGGTAGCCATATGGCTGCCAAAAGGTCCAGGATCTGGGGAGCATTTTTGATCTTTGATCCTGCTGAGGTTAGGAGACCCTTTTCCTGATATATGGCCTTGTAGACATGGACAGTGGCAAAGGCATACCTGCTATCCGTATAGATGTTTGCCTTTTACCCAGTTGCTATCTTTAGGGCTTCAGTTAAGGCAATGAGTTCTGCCCGCTGGGCTGAGGTCCCAGGATCTAACCTTCTGGCCCAAAGTACCTTAGTCTTAGTGGTCACCACTGCTCCTGCCACTCACTTACTTTCTCAGATGAAACTACTTCCGTCAGTAAAGTAGTTTGGAGCATCGCTCAAAAGAAGGTCAGACAGATCAGCTCAAAGATTTTGTTGTTCCTCAATGAGATCAGTGCATTGATGGAGGGGAACTGTAGAGTCATCGTTGGGCATAAGAGTGGCAGGGTTTAAGGCTGAGGATGTTTTGAACACCACTGAGTCTGGATCTAGGAGCAGGGCTTGGTAATGTAGGATCCTGGCATTGAATAGCCACTTTTCAGGTGGGGCCTTGATAAGTCTCGAGACAGTGAGTGGTTACTATGGTGAGCCTTTGTCCAAACGTGAGCTTTTTGGCTTTCTTTAAAAGTAAGGTCACTGCTGCCAGAATTCTGAGACAAGGTGGCCATCCTCCAGCTACAGGGTTGAGCGTCTTTGAGAGGTAAGCTATAGGTCATTGCCAGGGTCCTAGTTCTTGTGTTAAGACCCCTTTGACAACACCTCGTTGCTCACTAACATATAAGGTGAAGGGTTTGGTCAGGTTTGGGAGTCCCAAGGCTTGAGCCTCAGTTAAGGCTCGCTTAAGTTGGCGGAGGGCCTCATCACAATCATTAGTCCATTCCAGGGGTCTTTGGGTATCTCCCTTTAGGGAATCATATAGGGGTTTAGCCATCTCTGTGAAGTCTAAGATCCAGAGTCTACAGTATCCCACTGCTCCCAAGAGCTCACGTACCTGTGTTTTAGTCCTTGGGGTGGAGATTTGCAATATGGCCTGGACTCTCTGGTTAGATAGGGCCCTTTTGCCTTCATGTAACTTATAGCCCAAATAGATTACAGTACTCTGGCATAATTGTGCCTGTTTAGCTGAGACTCTGTACCTCAGCTGACGCAAATTCATCAGCAGCTGCTCGGTGGCCTTTAAGCATAGTTCATAAGTAGGGGAGGCTATCAGCAAATCATCCACATATTGTAAGAGTGTGACCTCTGGGTGGCACTCCCTGAATTCCAGTAGGTCCCTAGCTAGTGCTTCATCAAAGCGGGTGGGGGCATTCTTGAACCCTTGTGGCAATCGAGTCCATGTTAACTGTTCAGTGACCTCCGTATCAGGGTCTGTCCATTCAAAAACAAAGATAGGTTGACTTACCGGAGCAATCGGCAAGGTAAAGAAGGCATCTTTGGGATCCAGCACTGAATACCAGGTGCAGTCTGGATTAAGTAGGCTCAGCAAGGTGTAAGGGTTAGGAACAGTAGGATGTAAGGTCACCACTTGCCTGTTGACTTCCCGTAGATTTTGTACTGGGCGATAGTCTGGCGTGCCTGGTTTCTGTACTGGAAGCAAGGGTGTATTCCAGGGAGAAACACAAGGAACTAAGATGCCATTTTATTTTAGTCTCTGAATGTGAGTCTTAATTCCTTTTTGGGCGGGGAGGCTGATGGGGTATTGTTGCAGTCTGATGGGGGTAGCCTGTGGCAATAGTTCTATAACCAAAGGTACCTGGTTTACAGCCAGCCCAGGAGGATTATTTTTGGCCCAGACCTCGGGAACAGCTTTTTGCCATTGAGCTAGCAACTCATTATTGATTGAGACTGGGTCTTTGTCTTTTATTAAGAGATGTCCTTCGCCCTCTGGGTAGAGGGCCATTACCTGAATAGCCTTTCCTACGTGCGACTCTGTGCCCAATTTCAATTCGGGTTTATCAGTCTGGAAGTCAATTTTCACCTTTAACTTATGGAGCAGGTCTCTCCCTAAAAGTGGATCTGGGCATTCAGGGACCCACAGACATTCATGGTGAGTTACTTTGTGGCCTGGGCGGGCCAAACTAGCAACCATTTCCTCTGCCAATTGCCTTACCTGAGTTACTCTTGACAAATTAGTAGGGTTTTTTGCAGCCACTCGAATTGCATCTAGAAGCCTCTGGCAATATTGTTTTAGAGCCTCCTTACCTTTATCGGTGTTGGGATCCCATTCCAGGTGAGAGGAAGGAAAAACATGCTCTATTCTCTGGGGGTCAGCCGTAGGAGTGCCATCTGGATCTCAGATGCCCTTTTTACCCAGGGCGAGGACACATAAACGTTCCTCTGCAGTGAAAAGGACTCAGAGTATCTGTTGGCAGTTGTCCCAAGTGGGACCATGAGTGGAAAAAAAAGACTAGGAAATTTATCAGACTATCGGGGTCCTTAGAGAAAGGAGGGTTTTGGCTTTTCCAATTGTAGAGATCAGAGGTGGAAAAAGGGGTATAAACAAACATAGAGCCTCCACCTTGCACTGGTACCTCTCACAGGGGGCAGAGGGAAACAGCTTCAGAAGGGGCTCTCGTTGGGGTTCTGCTGGGGGTGGCCACATGTGCGGATCAGATTGGGTGGAGGGGAGGAGGAAGTGGAAGGTCACTGCTGGCCATTCCTGCATGACAAAAATCATTAATCTCCCTTTATATACATTTTCCCCATAGCCAGTGGCACGTCTTTTGAACTCCTTGAAATGGTCAAGAACCAGGGCCAAGGGGGTAGGCGGTTCCTTGGTGCCAGTCTGCCCCATGATTTTCCTAAAGGCAAAGGTTAAGGAACAGAGACTTAACGATAACTGACAAATAACAGCAGACAACAAACACAAATGACAGACTGCAGTCAAAAGAAAAACTCCTTACTCAACTGCAAGTTTTTGGTTACAAGATTTAGTTTAACCAGAGGGCTCAAAAACAAGTGGAGCAGGTCAGGGCAGTGAGGCAGAACACAAATGCAAAGCAAAGTGGGCCATCAGCCCAAATTGATTGTTCTGGCCTTACACCCCCGATCCAACTCCCAAATTGAGGGCATCCCCTCTCCAAATAGAACCTAGGTATGGCGTGCCATCAAAACCCTCCGGAAGAAACAAAATTTGCTCACTATTGAAGGGGTCCGGATGATCAAAATAGTCCAATTTGGGTTGGTGGGGGCTAAGCCTCCATCCCAGACAGGCCCCCAAATGTAATGGTGCAATGATGATTTAGAAATGAAAGCCAATCAATCAAGAGTGAAGGAGTTTTATTGCCAAGCCTGGTGACACAGTCTCTGTTGATTGATCTCGAGACTGCGTGCCTAACAACTAAGGGTGGTTACCTTTATAGTGGGTATGGGGAGGATGAGATTAGCAATGATTGGTGAATTTGGGGTGGTAAGAACACGGGGAAAAAGTTGGTTGGTTATTGAGGGTGGCAAGCAAAGCATCAGTTTGGGGAAAAGGAAACATCGTATGAAACAGAAACTTAAGTAGGAAACAGAAAATTTTAGAATGGCGCATACAGAACAAGATGGCAGTACATTTGGTTAGTCAATGGTCTAAGCATTACAAGGTGAACACACACTTCTCAAATGAAGAAATACAAATGGCAAATAAATACATGAAGAAATGTTCAACATCATTGGTCATTTGAGAAATACAAATTAAAACAACATTGATATTCCATGTTACAGCAAAAAGAATGGCTGCCATAAATAAATCAACCAACAACAAATGTTGGCAGGGCTGTGGGGAAAAAGGAACCCTTCCCCGCTGTTGATGGGAGTGCAGACTGGTACAACTACCCTGGAAATCAGTGTAGAGATTCCTCAAAAAAAAAACAAAACTAGGATTGGAGGACTCATTCCATCCAACTATTCACCTTCTGCATATTTTCCAAGAAAAACTGAAAACATAATGCCACAGCAATATATGTGTACCCGTGTTTATAGCTGCACAATTTGTAATAGCTAAATCTTAGAAACAGCACAAACGAACATCAACATGGAATGGATAAAAAAGATGTAGTATTTTTGTACAATGCAGTATTAACTAGCTATAAAGAAGGACAAACTTGAAGAGAAGACAAGATGGCTGATCAGTGAGCAAAAAAATACAAAGCCTCCCAGGAGAAACAACTCATTTGCCAGAATAAAACACCCTGGAGAGACCCAGACAGAGGGAGATGGATCCTCTTGACACAGGAAGAAATTAAAATATAAAAAAGCTTGTCAAATACTTTGGGACTACAACTGAAACAGCTAAAAATTACGGCACACAGCATTTTCGTTCATGATGACCCACCAAGTTTGCAAAGGCCTGAATCTGTGCCGGCCGGCAGAGCCACCCAAACTTGTTCCCGCTGCCACTCACAGAAAGCACAGCAGTGCTGAAGCCGGGGGTTGGTGAGCCCTACCGAGAGCGGAGCCAGTGAAGGGACCTTCAATAATCCATGGTCATTGCTGGGAATGAGACCCCCCCCACGGGAAGGGAGTGACCAAATGGGCGACATGTTGGAATTGGGCAGGAGGAACCTGAACTGAGAGCAACAGTGACTTCAGTTGGTTGCTCCCTCCCAAGAGCAGATTTGTGGGATTTGCTTGGACTGGGCCGCGCCCCTGGCTGGGACCCAATGAGCTGTCCCAAATCGATTCCCTGCACCTAGGAAGCACTAACCCAGTGAAGGCACCTGAAGTTTGGCTGGCCCAGTGGGGAGAGGCAGGAAAACACAGCCGCTGCTTACACCTCAGTGACAAGAGCAGGCAGGAGAAGGCAGAGTTCCCTTGCCAGCGTGCTTTGGAGGAAACATGGCCAAAAGGGAAGGGGGCTGGGACCTGCACTATAACCCGTGTGGAGGAAGCCAGGGCCATGACAGGAGAGAGAGGCAGGAGGAGGCCCCCAGCCCCAGAACCTTGAGAGCACTGATCCAGGAGAAGGAAAAACAAGGGAGACTGAGGGCAGCAAACACACAACATCAGGCATGGCTTCAATGGACATTAAGAGATATCTTTGGGACCTTGTAGACAAGCTCAAAACTGAAATATTAAATCAGGTAAAGTAAGATATGAGTAGAGTAATAAAAGAAATGCGCTCAGGAAGCATTTCTCAGGAAGATACAGACAGAAGAAGGGAGGAACACAAAAAATGGAGAGAAACATTCGATAAAGAATATAAAGAAAATCTAGAACACATGAAGCAGATTCAAAGAGACTACCAGGAAATTAAAAACTCCACTGAAAACTGGCAAAACTCCTTAAAAGAAACTAAGGATAGACTATCAAAACTTGAAGACAAGTTTGCAATGTGTGATCATGAAAGGAAAGATCTCTTAAAAATAACAAGGAAACAGGCAGTAACAATACAAAGGCTAGAAGATGACAAGAGAATCTATAATTTAAGAATAAGAAATGTGAACAAAGAAGCAGGAATACATACAGGTGAATTACAAAGGCTATTCATGGAAATAATTAAGGAAAACTTCCCAAGCATGGGAAAAGAAAATGACATTTGGTTGTGTGAGGCATAC
>PVLA01016198.1:0-21707 GCA_004027455.1 Hydrochoerus hydrochaeris
ATAGAGGGATGGAGCGATGGATAGAGGGCTAGAGTGATGGATAGAGGGATGGAGCGATGGATAGAGGGCTGAAGTGATGACTAGAGGGATGGAGGGATGGCTAGAGGGATGGAGCAATGGATAGAGGGATGGAGGGGCAGGGGAATGGATAGAGGGATGGAGGGACAGAGGGATGGGTAGAGGGGTGGATAGAGGGATAGAAGGGCCCCTGGAGACTCCTTCCCTCTGCCCCAGAAGGCTGGGCGAGGAGAGGAGAAGCAGGAAGCGGAGGGTCTGGTGGTAGGAGGCCGTGGGTTTGAGTAAGGGGTTGAATATATGTACACATGCTTGCATGTGCTTATGCATGTGTATGTGAGGGTTTGTGTGTGACACGAGGGTCTGCGTGTGCACGTGTACATGCGTGAGGGGGCCCCTGGGTCTGTGCCCACTGGCCTGTGCGTAGCAGGTGCAGAGCTATGTGTGCTCCGTGCAGCACGCACACGCGCACACCGTGTGTATGTCTGTGTAGGGAGAAGGTTCACGTGAGCATGGGCCATGTGTGCTATGTCCTGGTGGCATAGTCCCCTCTTTAGAAGAGACTGCTCGCACCAGCAGTTGGGAGGGGCCACCAGACCAAAAGACCACCAGTCAAGGGGAGGCTGTGCCCTTGACTCAGTTTCCCTTAGATTGCTTAGCACAACCAGGCCTGGGATCTTAGCCAAGATGCCCACCAGGTGGCTTCACCTGCCTTCCCTGCCCTCTGACAGATCTCTTGTGAGGGGCGCAGCCCACAGTTAACCTGGACCCTCTCCCCACCGGCACACACACCCCCTCGTTGGCAGGGGCTGCCGCTTCCAGCTCTGTGCTGCAGGGAAGAAGCCAAAGCACAGAGAGGTTATGTCTGGTGCCCAGGGTCTCACAGTTACCAGCAGGATGCCACGGATTTGGGCCTGGGGTGGATCAGGGCCCAGGAAACACAGGGAGGCCCAGGCTGAGGCTGAGAGGTGACAGGTGGTTCTCTCCTGGGCAGTGGTGGCACAGCCGGGGCCTCCATTGCCATGACCTGTACAGCCAGTGCCTTCAGCAGACTGTCTGCTCCTTGCCCCTGGCACAGGGTCCCGGCCCCCGCTGTTGATGGGGAGGGCTCCTCCCTGCGAAGTTGAGGGCGGCTGTGGAAAGAACGAAGTAAAGAACTACGGCGTCTTGCTCTGTAAGTTGTTTATGTTTCGGGTCCCTCCTGTGAGACAGACCATGAAGGGATCTGGGCAGAGGGACGGAGGGGAGGGAAGAGAACATCAGGACGCGATATGCGCATTGAAGCCTCGTGCTGAGTGTAAACACTGGGCTGCAATGGTGTGCGATAAACACAAACACAGCAGTTCTTGGGACGCTTGGTGGAAAAAAGGAAGAATCTTCCAGCCCTTCTGGGCCCAGGGTGGAGCAGCTCCCATCCTGCAGCCGCCTGCTGGGGACCCCCATCTCCCCTGCTCCCCACCTCCTTGGGCCCCAGGAAACCCTACTGATCTGAGCCTGCAGCTAGGACCACTGTCCCAACCCACTGTGTCCCCAAGAACCAGGGGATGCACAGGTTGCTGTGGTCCCTCCTGCAAAGAACGGGGAAATGGGGGAAAGGAGACTGTGGTCACTGTGTGCATTGGGGGTCACCCTCTGTCCTGACACTTTGGTGTCCCATGCCTGAGTCCTCATTTTGCCCCCAACACTGCCTCTGAGGGCACAATTGTGGGGGCACCCAACGGGCCTCTCAGGGCTAGAAGGGAGGCAATTTGGAGGCAGTGCAAGAGCAGGACAGAGGGGACAGGCCCACAGCAGCAGCCTCTCTGGAGGTCTCATGTGGGAGGGAAATTGCTCTCCGCCTCGGGAGGGTTCTGGGTGGCAGCTCTGGTTCCAGGCTGTTGGTCACCCAGGGCAAGTATGTGACATAGAATCCAGGTGTGGGGGGCACTTGATGTGTGAGTGGCCGGTGGCAGGTGGTGAGGCCACAGAGCACCCTCTGCCCTGCCCGCCCTCTCTGGCTCAGGAACAGGGGCCTTAGAAATGGCAGCAGCTCCCATGCATGGAGCTGGGGACATCCAACCAGGTGGGCGGGACTGCACCAGCCCACAGAGAGGGGAAACTGAGGCCGGCAGGATCGTGGCTACTTGTCCTTCCTTATCCTTTCCACTTGGAACGTGCATGGGTGTGTCGGGGCTCTCCAGGCTGAGCTTCCTGTTTCACCCTGTGACCCCCCACCCCATGTTCACCCCCACTGCCCGACTAGCCCCCAGCAGCTCAGGAGCTCAGGGTTGATCTGGGCCAACTCCATTCACCGGAACAGAGACAGAACCACAGTGCTCACCCTGTGGCTGGCGTGGTTTACAAACTCTGCTCCCGAGTCTGTGCGATGTCTCCAGGCAGGTCATGGGCGGCCATCGAGCCAATATCAGAGCCCCCAGACCCGCTCAGTGGTCACCTCTGGAGCCTCTTCCTTCACTGGAGTGTGCACCACAAGGCCCGGGACTGTGGGACTGGCTTGATGCCCCTGCTCGCTACAGGAAGTGCCCCCAACCCCTGAGCTTTGGCGGCAGCTAGGGAAACACATAGCCTCGGGGTTTGGGCGGGACCACATCCAGCACTCAAGTAGGGGAACCAGGAACCCGCTGCCTGGTAGACTCCTGTTTCTGCCTCCTGCTAGCTGGGTCATGGAACCGCTTTGCTTCAATTTCCCCATCTCAAAATGGGAATTATAACCTGGGCTTCTGAGGAGAGTTGCTGGGAAATTAAACCGAAGGAGCCCATGGGCAGCGCCGTTTGGCGGTGCTGGCATTGGAAGGCTGCACACGTCACCCTCCCTGGAGCCAGCGCCTCCCAGCCCATCTGTGCTGACCATGGGCCTGGTGCCACCCTGGATCAGAAGGGAGCCAGGTCTCAGGCCCCATGGATGCCTGGCGCTGGGCGGCAGGAGCCCTGAGGCTGCTGAGGAGCTGGACCCGAGGTCTCGCAGCTTCTCCTCCTGGGTGGGAGGTGGGGGTGGGTAGGACAAGATGAACGGTTCTGCTTTCTATGCTAAACTATGAAATATTCAAACATACAGAGAAGTACAGAGGAAAATATAACCACATCCACACCCACTACTCAGATCCAGTGCAGAGCAACATTAGTTTTTGGTTTTTGAACATGAAATAAACATTAGATTTGGCTGGGTTCCCCTGCTCCCCGCGGAGACACCTCGGGAGGCTGCTTCCGGGCCCCCTCACGGCGTTATGTTCTCACTGTGTCTCCATGTGCGTGTCCGTGCATATGTTTTAGGTTATTTGCGTGCTTTTCACAAACATGGTATCGTGTTGTGCGTCTCCTTCGGCAAACTTGCTTTCCCACTCCACATAATTTCCTTTTATTGTGGAAACATTCGCACAACATCAAATGAGCCATCTTGAAGCACGTACTTGGGTGGTGCTCTGTGCTTTCTGGGGGCTGTGCAGCCACCCCTGTGGCTGGCTGGCAAACACTGTCACCCCCGAAGGAGACCTCACACCCAGGGAGCACCCCTAGCCCCCGGCCCTCCTCTGGTGACCTCTCCTCTGTTTTCTGTCCCCCCACTCACCTCTTCTAAACTCTCCTACTACAAATGGGGATGCACGACCCCCACATGGAGGGACCCCAGCTCAGCCATGCAGGGGGGTGCAGGTGTGCTAGAAGTGCCCAGGACTCTCCCCAGCTGTGCACCTCCTCCTGTCACCACAGTGTTCCCCAGAGCTGGGGTTGGTCCTTGTGCTCCTGCATAGCAAACCACGCAAAACCTAGTGGTGAAAATACCCATTGGATGATTTCTCCTGCCTCTGTGGCTTGACTGAGCTCAGTGGGGCAGTTCTTCTGCTGGTCTTCTGTGGTCAACAGCAGCGAGGGAGGGAGGCTCAGAGGCTGTAGCCCTGACTACAGGGTAACTTTCCGGGGTCACCCTGCAGAGCAGTTGACTACAGCCATTAGGGTGCAGCAACCACCCGGCTGGCTTTGGGACCTGCTGGGTGTGGAGCACAGGAGTGGGCCCCTCAGGGTGAGGTGTGGAGGTGTGGCCTTGCGTCTGTCTCCTGTGCTTCCCCTTCCTCTCTGGTGCTGTTCTCATCTCTGCTTCCCAGTCATCGTGAATGAAACAGCTTTGCACTGCACCCTGCTGCCATGATGCTTTGGCCTTGCAGCCAGCTGTCCATGGACTGAACCTCTTTAAAACATGAGCTAAATGCCTCCTTTACGCTGCTCTTGTCAGGAATTGCACTCAGCATGGGGAAGCTGGGAGTACAGTGGCCTAATCTCCAAAAGCAGGTGAGTGGAAGTGGCCAGGCCCTTATGGCCCAGACCTGCTGCCCAGACTGCACCCTCCCAGATAAAATGAGTCCAGGCCCTCCTGCGACTTCTTCCGGGTGGGCAGTGGTGGGAGCTGTTGCTATTGTCTGCTTTCCTTGGCTCTGCAGGCAGGTGGGTGACTTTCCCTCATCATGACAAGACCTGCAACTTAGCGCCTCAGAGCCACAGGAGCCACAGGAGCCACAGGAACGTGCTTTCTTACAGTTCCGGGTCGTGAGTCAGAATGGGTCTCGCTGGCCTGAAGCCAAGGTGCCTGCCAGGCTGCACCCATCTGAAGACCCTTGGGGTACAGGGACCCTTCCTTTCTTTTTTCCCTTTTCCAGAGTTTGAAGACCCCAGCTCTTGGCTGGTGGCCACTTTCTCCATCTTCAAAGCCAACAGGGGAGTGCTATTCATTCCTCTCTCCTTGGATGCCCCACCTCCCTCTTACAGGGACCCCTGGGGTGATCCCTGGTAGCCCAGGGTCCTCTCCCCACGCCAAAGTCATGGGCAGGTCCCTTTTGCCGCATAAGTGACATCCTCTTTGCCTTGGGAAGCCAGGGTATGGCCGTCTTCGGGAGATGTAGCTGTCTCTGTTGACCCGAGAAGGTGGATGGCCCTGGGAATTTGGGAGTCATTTATTTTCCAGTTTTTCTCTCTGTCCCTCTCTCTGTTGTGCCGGAGATGTTCACTGCACAGACTGCCAGCTCCGTGTGCCCATTTGAGCTCCCAGCATCAGCTTTGAGAGCCACCAGGGTGATGACAGGATGGAGGGGAGTTAGCAGTGCCCATGGGCAGAGGTGCAGTGACATAACGAGGTATGTGTGCGCCGGGGAGATGGAGCTGGGTGGGGAAGCAGCTGTGCAGCGAAGGTCTGGGACCGGTCTCCTGCCTTGCTCTCTCCCAGCTCCAGCTGTGCCTCCTGGGGCTGTCGCTAGTCAGGGCCCTGCAGAGCCCAAGGACTTCAGGGTCTCAGGCCAGGGCAGTGGTGGCCAGCCTATGGCATGCATGTTACCTGTTTTTCTTTTAAGACAAAAGCTGTCAATGTGTGAGTCTTTTTTTTCTAAACTGAAACCTCATCATTCAGGTTGAAGGGCAGTGCTGGTGCTTTGCGATAAAGAAGTGGTTTTTGGGTGGCAGAGTGGGCATCACTGCAAAACGACCCACAGTGCCCAGTTACATGGGACGTCAGTGAAGGAGGCTTAACAGCTGTGTGACACACTTAAGCTCAAAGTCCTGAGTGGGCTCACCCGAAACTCGCGTGGGCCTGCGTTGCCCACCCTCCTTCCGCCCACAGCTCCCCCAGCCCCATTCCCTCAGGCCCACCGGGCTCCCTCCGGGTGCCTCTGCTCTCACTGCCAGTTTCAGCTGCTTTGAGCTGTATTTTTCTGTCATAAGAGCAATGCATATTCACTACAGAAAAATCGCAGGTTATGGATAAGCAGTAAGAAAGAAGCAAGAAAACACTCATAATCCACCCACGCAGTGCCGACTGTGACTCCCGCGGGTGGATTTTTCCAGAGCTCTCTGTGTACATGTGCGCGCACGCGTGTGTGCGCGCACGTGTGTGTGTGTGTGTGTGTGTGTGCATCTTTGAGGGTCTTTAGAAAACAGCCCACAGACTCAGCACCCCACTCAGACCCCTCTCCTGGGGGAGGGAGGGCACTGGTTTGGGCGAAGTGCTGGGCTTCAGCCACCTGCACAGGGAGGGTCAGGGAGGCCGGGCAGAGACTCCAGCCAACCCGGGGCACCACAGGAAGCCCCTCAGGCCCAGCCTTGAACAGCTCGTCCTTCAGGGGCCTCCCTGGTGTGTCCCTCATGCGTCCTTATACGGCCTTTCCCTTCCCGTGTCTGGGTCCTAATCACTTCCTTTGGGGTGCCAGGCAGATTGGATTGGGGCCCACCCTGATGACCCTGTTTCAACTTAATCACCTCTTTGCCTCGTTTCTAAATATGGTCATTTTCGGAGGCACTGGAGGTTAGACCTTCAACAGCGGAAGGTGGAGGAACAGAGCTCCTCCCAAACACCTTGGCCCACTTCCCCGCAAGCATGGTGGGCCTGGCTGCCACATGGGCCCATGTCACATTCATCCCTTGGGGTAACCGACTGGCATGCCCTTGCCACCCACCTGGCCTTGGGCCCAACACTGACATCGCTTCCTCCTGTCCTCACCAACTGGAGGTGGTGCCTCTCCTCCTTTGCCTGCTGGTTGGGTTATTTCCCCCCCAGGTAAATTCCAGGGAGAGTTGCTGGGCCACAGGGGATGCCACCTGCCCAGAAGTGCTCCAGCTTTGGACAGCTGATGGATAGATGTCCACCGCACCCCGGGCCTCTGGGGCTCCTTGCTCTGGGCTCCTGCCCCACTGTCTTTTCTAAAGCTCTTTGGAGATGCCAGACCAGCCTCTCCAGCACTGCCCGCTGGCCCCCTTTGGCTCTTCTCTATGGCCCTGCCACCCTCCTGCTCTCCTGTGTCCAGGGTGTTGCTATGGCTCCCACCGAGGACATCCTTTCTCCAACGTCTTCCTGCAGAGGGGCAAACGCAACCTTTTCCATGGACTTGCTCTGTTTGTGTCTCCTCTCTCTCCCTGCCCAAGGCTGAACGGTACCGTGTCCACTTGGACCTCGGATGCTGGTGATGGTGACGCAACAGTGGCGGGGTTCTCACCTCCTCCTGGCCTCGTGGGCCCAGCACTCCTGGGGGACAAAGCTGAGTTCCCCATGCTCAGCATCCAGGATGGGACCAGACACAGGTCATGCAGGTCAGACCTACCCAGAGGACATTGCCGGGGAATAGCACAAGGATTGTGTGCGGGTACGTGGGGGCTCGATCCCCACTATGGAAAACCTATCTAGAATGTGACACGTTTCCTGACAGCTTTGATCTTGCAGAGAAAAGACATTTCACATCAGCCACCTGGTCACACACACACACAGTCAGTCACACACACTCAGAAACCAAAGTGGCCGGAAACCAGATCCCTGGGTGAAGTGCACACAGGTATTTTTATTCTATTTCGCTCCTTCAAAATGCTTGACTTTGCTCAGATAAATTGATTTCAGGACTCCCTGCTGGGCCCTGCTTTGCAGTTTGAGAAATCTAACTCTCATCAAGGGTTTTGTTCTCTGCTCTGTGTTCTGTTTTTAAAATGTAATGATGATGATGGGTTTATGTGTTACGTGGTTCTCACTTAAAGAAGAGTGGGAGAACTAGGAAAACAAAGCAAGTTGCCGCTCTGTAAGGTGGTGTAGTGACGGCAAAGCTGACATCTTTTAGGCCAGGCCTGCGTCCCATCCTGGTCCTGGTCACCTGAGGGTGTGTGGTGACCTGACTTGGCTCATAGTAAGGGACACCGCCGGCGCATGGGTGTCCACCTCAGCAACCCCCCGGCCTCCTTCGGATCAGGGAGGGAGGCCGGGGGCGTGGGCAGACAGGCCGGTGGCCAGTGAGCAGTGAAAGCTGTGAGGGCGCTGGGGAGGGGGACCGTGAGGGTGGGCGCTCTGGGCAGCCACCTTGGGTTGGTTTTAGCTTCCTCTGGTGTTTTTGGCAGGAGCACGGGTTATTTTTGTGAGAAGGGGTGATTTGCAAAGAAAGGAGACAAAGAGAAAAGGAGGGAAGAAACAAGAAAAGAGAGAAAACAAAGGAAAAGAGGAAGTGGAAGGAGGGGAGAAGGAAGGAAAATAAAGGGTGTGTGTGTGGGTGGAGGGGCGGGTGCTGCGGGCCAGGGGTGGCAGTGGCCACAAGCCCGGGGCTGCGCGTCCAGTTCAGGTCCGGGAAGTGAGCGAGGCCCGGACAGCGCGGGCCGCGGGGCGGGAAGACGCTGCACGCGGCCTGGGCATCGCAGGCGGCAGGGACGAGCAGCCCCGCGCGCTCTTCCCGCGGTCCCGGGCGCCCCCGTCGTCCAGTCCCCGCCGGGCCAGCGAGCGGCCCTGCCCGGCTCCCGGCGGCGCGTCCTGCGGCTCTCTCCCTCTTCTTCCTGGAGGTGGAGGTGGAGGTGGAGGTGGGGGCGGGGAGGAGATGCAGAAATACCATCTGTACCGATTTTTCTTAAAAGTTATTTTTCAATTGAAATACTTTTAAAGCAAAAGAAAGAAAAGGGGGAAAAAAAAAGAAATCTGAAAAGATCCCAAATTTAGGGTGTCAGTCCCAAAAGTTTTCAGGGAGGAGCAGCGTGGGCTGGGGCAGAGCCGGGGGCGAAGCTGGCAGCACCCGGGCCGCCTCCACCCGCGCGCAGCGGCCCGCTCCCCACACGTCCCGTCCCGCGTGCACGCGGCCACCGGGCGTCCCGCCTCGCCCCGCCCCGAGACCCGGCGGCCCCGAGACCAGCCGCCCTGGCCTTGAAATCCGCAGACGTTAAGCTCTGCTCCTGGGGCCTCGCCCCTCCCCGTCGGCTTCCAGGTGTCGCTGGCTGAGCGAGGCGCGGGCGCTGGTGCCGCGCCCCGAAGTCGCCCTGTCTCTGCGAACTGCGGGGGACAGAGCGGGGGCGGGCAGCACGCGGGGCGCTCGGCGGCGGGGACGCGGGCGGATCTGTGCCCAGCGCCGACGCCCACACCGTCCTGACCCAGACGGCCGCCCCTCCCCTCTCCGCCCGTCCTCCGCCCCCCTTTCTGCTTCCCACCGGCGAGCGAGTTGGGGTGGTGGCGAGCTTTGGCACGAGCTGGAGGAGGCGTCCCAGGTGGGGCGCACTGAGCAGCACCTCGGACCTGCTACGCGCACCCCAGCGGCGAGGCGGGGGTGGTGGCGGCGTGTGTGGCCGGCGAGGCCTGAAGGTACTGAGGCGTCAGGTGCGCGGCGCCACCCACGTGGGCAGGCGCAGGGCTCCACCGGGCTCGAGGCTCCTGTCGCCCGCCACGCACCCCTCCCCCACTGCGCCGGCGGATCTGAGAAGTTGGACCGGCGCGTGGCCACGGGAACTGCCCGCGTGTGTGCGTGCGTGGGCGCGCGCAGCATCCAGTGAGAACCCTCCTGCCTCGGTCGCCTCTCTCCAGGACCCCGCAGGCCTGCGCTCCCGACTCCTCTGCCGCCCCCAAGTTCCCCGCCCAGGTGTGTGCGTGCGCGCCCCTGTTAGGAGCGCGCCCCGGCCTACCGCTCACCTTCTTCCCACTCCACCCTCCCCGCCCCTCTCCCACCGCCTCGGGCTGCCTCCCGCCCCCGCCCCGCCCCCCGGGGTCCCCGTGCGGACTTGACGGAGGGATTTGTGCTTCACTCCTACCGCTTTTCAGAGCCAGCAGGAGATAAAGGGAATCATACAGCACTTTACTTTAAGCCTTTATTATTGCAGCTTAAACGAAGTTTATATACAGGGAACGTTACCAGCAATACACTCGCCGAGTGGCCTTTGAAATCAGGGGCCTCCACCGCGACCCGCAGTCGGCAGCTCTGCCCAGGTGTCCCTGGAGTTGGGGTCCCAGGCTCTCCCCGCATCTCCCCTTCTCCAGACTCTCCCACCCGATCCGGTTCCCCCAGGAGTCCTTGCCTCTTCCGTTTCAGAGGTTGCGAACCTCAAACCCTCTTCTCCTGTTCTGGAAGCGATCCCTCCCGCCCGCCTCCCTCCCCACTCCCGCCTCAGTGACCGTGGTCACCTCTCGAAGTCCACAGCACTCTTCCCCCTCTGGCTTTCGGCACCGATTCGAGCCCTCCTGCAATTTCGGAACCGGCTCGTGGTCAAGACCAGTTAGAGACAGTTCGTCATCAGCAGGTGGGCTCATGTGCACCCAAAACAAGGGGGAAGGCTACCCTGCCCACCCTCTCCCTCCCGAACCTCCCCCCCTTCAGCTCAGAGACAAGAAGTAAACACAAAGGCAGCAGGGCTCCCTGCGCGCGACAGGTGGGTGCCAGGCAACTAGCGCAGCCTAGAGCTGCTGGAACCCAGCTGCGTTCTCGGCGCGCGGGCGTGGCCAAGGTGCCTGCATTGCGAGCTGCGCGCACGGCACACTGGGCTGGTTGGAGGCGCTCTAGGGAGCAGGTGTACAAGAGTGGCGTGGGGGCCAGGCCTGGGGCACACAGGCATGGGTGTGTGAGCGCTGCCTCAGGGTTCCCAAGGTACAAGGTACAAGTGACAGTCACACAGTCCCACGGAGGTTAGTCTTTAGTGGCTGAGTGCCAGACCCAGCTGGAGAGTCATGGCTCAGTGCATCTGTGTTCTTGGACCTCACCACGCCCAACTTCGCTGGCGACGCTTGCACTGGGGCTTCGAAAGCCCGACGGCCCAGCTCGCCAAGTTCAGGCAACTGTCCATCGGTTGTTTAGAACCGGCCGTGCCGAGGGCCTTGCAGCCGCTCTTCGTAGCGCTCCAGCCAGGTGCGAAGCTCTGAGACCTGGTAGCCATCTGGGCCTCGGCCGCCCTGGTACATGATGGTGCCGCTCTGGATGACGTAGAGGCGTTCAAAGTAGGCGCCGTAGGCTGAACTGCTGGAGTTGGCCATGGTGTCCAGGACCAGAGCACAGCCAGGGGCGCCTTGCTGCAGCACCCGAGCCGCGCTGACCCGGTCTTCCAGGCTCCGGTGCTGTGGGATGATGTAGGGGGAGTCCGTGGTGACCCAGCCATCGGAGGGGTGGGCCTCCTCGATGTAGATGATGAGGAAATCAACATCGCGCTGGTACTTGGTGACCAGGCGCTGGAAGGCGCGCATGCGCGCCATGAACGGCGGTCAGGTGCAGCTGCCGAAATTGAGCACTAGCGGGCGGTTCCCTCGCTCGTAGTCCAGGATGCGCTGGCTCCGGAAGCCGTCGGGCAGGACCACTTCGGAGTTGGGCGCCGGCCCGCCCTCGTGCGCCTGCTTAAAGAAATCCAACTTCTGGCCGTGCCACACAGCCTTGAGCGACGCCAGGGTGCAGAGGCGGTTGTCGTCGGACACGCAGATGGGCGGGTCGTCGGGGGGCACCTCCTCGCCCTCACTGTTGGGCTCCGCTTCGGGCTCAGGACGCCCCAGGCCGCGGCGGCGCAGGAAATGCTTGCGGATGCACAGGAAGTCGAGGAGCCAGAGCATGAAGGCCGTGCCAAGGAAGCGCGGGAAGAGCACGAGGCACGAGGCGGTCTGGGCGCAGAGCCTCAGGCAGTGAAGCAGCAGGGAGCGGAGCATGGTGGCCGCGGGCCCCAGGGCCCCCCGGGACCGGTCGCCCTCCCCGACCACCAACCTCGAGGCGGCCTGGTGCGGCATCTGGGCTTTGGCGTGCAGGGAGCTCAATTTATAGCCACGGCTTCAATTGGCGGGAGACTCCACCTCCGGCCCGGGCCCGCCCCCTTGCAACTTGAGCCCGGAGGGATCTCCCGGCGGCGCGGCCAATGCCCGGGAAATCGCGAGTCGAGGGCGGGCGCGGGCAGGCTGAGGGCGGAGCGGGGCAGCTCGGTGCCGGTGAGGGCGGGCGCACGCCCGGCGGTCCACTCTCGGGGGCGGCGGACCCGGGCGGCGTCGCCGCCTTCACCAGGGACTGGGACCGGGCCGGGGCCGGGCGCCCGCGTTGAGGTCCTGCAGCCGGCGCCGCCGCCCGCGCCGCCCCAGCCCCCGCCGCTGTAGCTGCGCACCTGAGCCGAGTTCCCCGGCGGCCGCCGCGCCGCGCCGCGCCGCGCCGGAGCTCCGGTTCGCTTCCCGCGCGCCGCCGCCAACGCCGCCGCCGCTCGTGCGGGGTCGCTGCCCAGGTACTGCGCGAGCCCGGGACCGCGGCCACCGCCGGGGTGGCCCCGGCTCCCGTCCTGCCCCGCCGGGGACGCGGGTCCGCGAGGAGCAACTTTAGGCTCCTGCCGCCTGCCCGGCTTGCCTCGCCCGCGGGCGCCGCTCGCCTGCCCGAGCCCGTCCGCCCGCCCCCCGCGCGCGCTCACACTCGCTCCTCGCACACGGCCGCCCCCCGCGCCGCCCCGCCGCGCACACCGCGCTCCGCGCCCCCCGCCCCGGCCCGGGACCTAAGCGCGCCTTCCCGACCGCGCCCGCCCCGTCCCATCTCGCCGCCGGGGGCGCCCGGCTCGCGGGTCAGCGGCCGCCCGGGACCCGATGCAGCCGGAGCGCGGAGGGTAGAGCCCCGGTGGCGCCGGGAGCGGGGCCGGGAGGGTTGGGGTGGGCGGCACCAGCCTGCGCCCTGGTGCACTCGGAGCGCCGGGCGGGCGGCGGGCGCGGGGCGCGGGGCGCTGGGGGCGCGGGGCGGCGCCGGTCCCGGCGGCTCTCCCACTAGGGGTAGCTGTTGCCTGAGCTCGGAGCGCTCCCCTCTCGCCGCTCGCCTCGGCCGCGCAGCCCCGGCCGCCGGGCGCACCCGTCCCGTTCGTCCCCGGACGTTGCTCTGGGCCCCGGGAGCGTCGAGACTGGAGCGCCCGAACGCAGCCACCTTCGCGGACCCGAGCGCAACGCCCGACTCACCGCGGAGGCGCCCGGACGCGTCAAGTGCGTACTTTCCACTGCGGTTGTGCGTTGAGGATTTTAGGGGTGGGGGCCAACTCCCCAACTCTGCGGGGCCCCGGTCAGATCCGCCGCCGCGCCCCAGACCTTCTGATGGCTCGTGGCGCGGCGAGCGGCCCAGGCTCAGGGGCGGAGGGGTGGCGGGGTCGGGAGGCGCCTTGACCTGGGGTCCCTGAGGCTGCGGGCGAGTCCCATTCTGCTTGGCACTGCGTCCGCCAGGACAGGACCCCAGTCGGGGCGGTGGCCGGTTCCGTGCCCAGGGCTCCGAGCTGCCCCTAACCGCCCTCGCGGTCGGGGACTCGCCGGGTGCCAGGTCTGAGCCAGAGCCACCGCGCCTGCAGCCCGCGCCCCGTCGCCGCGGGCCCTAGGGACCTGGCCACCCAACTTTTTCTCAGGACTAGGACAGCACTCGCTCCCGCCCCGGCTGAGGTGGGGCGGGCCGGGCCCTGCAAGGTGTGGGCGGATGGATCTCTCTCCTCTGAGTGCAGGGATCGTCCGCAGGGCAAAGGGCCTGGCGCACAGGTAGCCGCCCCTGGGCAATGCCTGCCCCCTCCCGGGGGTCCACAGCCCTGGCAGCACCTTCTGCTCCGTGACTTCCCACGGAGTCTGTGGCACCATCAGGATGAGTTCGCGTGTGCATGGAGGCTGAGAGGCTGGTGAGCAAGGCCCTTGCCTTCCCAGCTGTCTGAGACAGGGGCGCACACCCGGGGTTGGGGGCTTCTTGCTCTTCCGGGAAAGCTGGCTGGGTCTCTTCAGCTTGGTGTTCCCAAACAGCCCCTCATCTCCCCGGGGGGGCGATCTTTTGGTGGGCTAGGGAGTTGTCCCTGAGCCAGCCTGCTGGTCGGGGAGCCCGCTGTTTCCCACCCCCAGCAGGACCCCTCACCTTCGGTTAGCACATCACCCAGTCCTAGGGTCTGAGCCTGGGAGGCAGGAAGAGGAGAAGCCAAGTCTTAGGTGCTGGGGTGGGGGGAGCTTCTCCGGCTGCCCACTCTGGGCAGAGGCGAGACAATTTGGGGTTCCCAACTTCTGTTAGACACCCTTCAAAGCTGATTCCTGATGTCTGGTGTGCCAGTCTGGGGCCTGTGTGCTGCCCCTTCCCCCCACGCCTGGAGTCGCAGCAGGGCTGTGGACAGTTCCCCTTTCCACATTCAGGTTTGCAAAGCGCAGAAACAGCTTTGGGCTGAGGGGACCTTTTTGTGCTGTTGGGGATGCTGTGTGTATATGCCTACGCCCACATGTGTGTAAGAGTGTGCGTGCGTGTGCTTGTGTGTGGAAGGCATGGTGCAGGGCAGAGGGGAGTCTGGCCTCTGGGTTCCCCTCGTGGGAGCCTCCAGACCACACTCCTTCCTGCCTGGGGACACCCCCACAGCAGTGCATGTGCTGGGGAGCTGGGGTGCCTCTCCAGCTGATGGGCTGCAGCCCGAGAACACTGCAGAACACTGACAAGAGGTTGGGCCATGGAGCCCACAGGTTCCTGTGCAGGTGAAGACGCCCAGGCTCCAGGTGACTCTGCTGTGGGACACAGCTTGGATGCAGCGCTCCTCTCCCTCCTCCTCGGGTCTACTGTCTGTCTCTCCTCTCAGTGGCTGCCACCCCTTCCAACCTGGACAACACCCCGGGCTCTCTGTGGCCCTAACTGTCCTGTCCCGTCTCAGCTGTCCAGAGCAAGGTAGTGGCCCAATGAGGCTATGACCTGGGGGTGGCCCGGGCCCTGGTGGGCTGGCAGAGTCTGTCTGGGGACCAGAATTGGAGCTGACCTGGCTGGTGGCTCTGGCCCCTCCCTCCTGCCCTCTCCTGGCTCCAGCAGGGGGCGGACCGGAGAAAGTAAAGGGACTCAGTGCTTTGGGGCCACTTGGAGGGAGGTTAGGGGAGGGGTAGTTGTCAAGGTCCTGGCAGGGCCCAGAGAGCTGGCCCTTGAGTGGCCCTTGGTCCCCAGCCACGTGGTCATGGCAGCCTTCCCATGAAAGGAAGGCTTGGTAGCCTCGGTGCCAACCTCTCCTGTCACTGTCTCTCATTTGGTGGGTAGGGCACAGTGGGCACAACTGGTGTCTCCCTTCTCTTAGAACAGCACTGCTGCCCAGGGGCACTGCTAGCAGGCTTGCCATCAGGCGGGAGACTCCCAGGGGAACTGGTGTCCTTGCGGGAAGACCTCCTGAGGCTCTGGGAGGAGGTGGCCTAGCCCACACACCTGGAAGAGACTTGGACAGTGACAGGTGGGTGCTCTGCACCTGGCCCTTCTGTGGCACATGCTGGCTGCCCAGTCTTAGCTTTTCCTGGCCCCGTCCTGTGCCCCTCACCCTGTGTGCTGGCCTCTAGTGTTCCCCAGCCTCTGAGCCTCCTGACATGCCCACCCTCTGCCTTTACCCTGTTCAACCTGCCCTCCTCCACCTGGCCCAACCTGTCCCCCCCACCTGATGCAGCCTCGAGGGGCAGTGGTTTCCTTGCCAGCTTCTGTGCCTGCCTGGCTACAGCACTTGGCTCCCAGGCTGGCCTAGGGACCCATGGTGGTGACTGCCCAGAGCAGCAGCGGGAAGCTCAATAAAGCTTTGTGGAGTGAGTCACAGTGCGGCGTGCGCTTCCTGAGAGCCCTTCATCTCCCCCCCCAACCTTGCAGCCGAGAACAAGGTAGACGTGTTGGCAGGCAGGGCTGAGTGAGGTCATCCGGGACCTGTGCCGTGTTCCCTCCGGGTGTGGCATCTCATGAGCACACCTGTCCCCTGGCCAAGGGGCCAATCCAATCACCATCCTGGGCCACAGGTCCCCCGGGGCTCTGGGCTCTCTTCCCCACGCCTGTCTGCAGCGCTCCTGTCCACACAGCCCTTCTGCAGGCTCACCAAGGTCGAGTGCCTTGCGGGGTGGGGTGGGGCGGGGTGGGGCGGGGTGGGGTGGGGTGGGGTGTGGTGGCTGCAGGCTCAGAGGTCTGGTCTAGGGCGGGGGCACCCCTCCTGGGGTTGGAGACAGATGGGGAAGACGTGGGCCTGGGCTGGGGTGGGGCTGGGCAGCCTGGGAGCTGCGCCAGGAGAGCTTGTCGGGCCGCGGGGCCTGGATGCAGCGGGGGTGTTTGGAAGTGTCTGGGGTTGGAAGAATCAGGCGCCTGGCCAGGAAGAGGACGAGGCCCTGGAGGTGTGAGACCCTGGCGTGGCCGGAGTGCCTGGCCAGTCCTCCAGGGCTCCAGGGGTCTCAGAGGTCCTGGAAAGTGCTGCCCTGCTGCTCCTGGGCTGGGGACACCCCAGCAGTAGACACAGCCCTGCACGAGTCCC
This sequence comes from Hydrochoerus hydrochaeris, assembly GCA_004027455.1. Taxonomy (NCBI): domain Eukaryota; kingdom Metazoa; phylum Chordata; class Mammalia; order Rodentia; family Hydrochaeridae; genus Hydrochoerus; species Hydrochoerus hydrochaeris. The sequence continues at coordinate 15,964 of PVLA01016198.1, forward strand.
ACCCCTCCTCACATCCTCCTCCTCTGTCCCCAGCATGGTCCTCTGCCACAACCCAAGGCCCTGTCAGGTGGGCTTGGGTAGCACTCTGCCTTGTTTCTGGCGCAACTGTGGGCACAGCTGAGCCCTGAAGAGCTCTGGTGCCTGGCCAGCAGCCTGGGACATCCTAGTTGGCGTCACGGGGCTGGGCTACTCGCAGCAAAGACACTCGCTGGCCTGAGCCCTCAGGCTGGCTCAAGGCCACTGCTGGATCAGCCCCTGCTTTCTACCTCTTTGGACAGCGGTGGGGTCTGCCCAGCCAGCAGGTGCACATCCCAGGGCCCCCCTTCATTTTCAGCAGGCTCAACATGAATGGATGTGTTGCCTTAGTGTGGCAAGTGAGCAAGCACATGCATGTGCCTGTGTACATATGTGTGTGTGCTTGTGAGCGTGTGTGCGCCCATTCGTACCAACCAACCTTACTCCTACGGAGGGGCAGGTTCCTTCCTGAAAGTGTTGGGGCCCCGGAAGGTGTCTCAGTGAGGTGAGAAGGTAGGGACAGGGGGAGAGGCAGAGGATGGCTGGTGTCTTCTTCTGGCTGTGGTGTAATTTACCCTGGACGTCCTGCTGGGACAGTCTTGCTGGGTTGGGTTCTCAGGGTCCATGAGACAAAAGCCGGCTGAGGGGTGACGTCCTGTGTGTGACCACTCAGCTGTGCTGGCCACTGAGGCACAGGAAACTGGGTTGGTGAGTGTTCGGTGAGGCCAGGTGCAGGACCCATGAGTGGGGAGGACACATCGAGGAGAGGGCCAAGGCCCAGAGACAACTCGGGTGGGTGTGCCCACCCTGCGCTCCGTGCCTGGGCTGCCTCCTGGGGACAGGGGTCCTTCAGAACCGGTGTCCCTTGGCAGGCCATGCCGCCTGCCCCAGGCTAGCCTCTCCCAGGTGGTCCTGGCAGAGGCATGGACCTCCTGCAGGGAGGGAGCCTCCTGCAGCCTGGCTGGGGCCCCAGGGAGGGCTGAGGTGCTCATGGTGGGGTGTCTAGGACACAGCTCAGGAGGTGGCCAAAGGCAGAGGGACAAACTGGTGTCCTTGGAACTCTCTGCTCTGCCTTTGGGCCCCCGGGCAAAGGTCCGCAGCCCCCAAACCCTGCCCCTCCTCTGCAGAGTTGCACTTGGCCCTTGGGTGTGCAAAGGCTCCTGGTCCAGTGTAGACTCCAGAGCAGGTGGGGGACGGTGAGAGCAGGGCTGGCAGTGGCCTGTCTCGTGCACAGCCTGCCTACCCCTGCCGCGTCCAGCTGGACCGTGGCTAGCCTGGGCCTGCTGCCTGGCAGCTGTGAGATGGCCAGGACAGGCGGTGTGACTCATTCAGCCTGAGGAGGGGGCACACACACCACACCTGGTCATCTGAGGGCCTCTGCTGGGCTCTGCAGGAGCTCACGTCCAGGGCCACCTGCTTGGTCCATTCCTCCCGAGAGGCCCTGCTGGGCCCCAGATCAGGAACCACAGCCCCACTCTGGGGCACATCCATTGTGTTCTCAGCCCATGTAGGAAGCAGTTTCCTGACTGATGCTGAGGAGGGGTTCACTGCTGCAGGGGCGGGGCTGCTGAGGCCCCCTGCTTCTGGCTCTGTGCGCTTGTGTGTGTCTTCTGCCCGCACATGTCCTGGCCACCTCCAGTGGGAACCAGGTTGGCACCTGGGCAAGGGTCCAATCCCTTTGCATTGGATCTGGGACTCAGGTGGGTCTGAATTCACATGAACTGAGGAGGAGGAGGAGGAGGGGACAGTGCTGGGGACGCAGAGGCTGTCCACAAGGTCCCTGACTCTCTTCTGAGGATGGTGACAATCCTAACAGCTGCCCAGTTCTAACACACGGTTATCTCTCGTGTCACACAACTCTACCTGTTCACAGAGCAGAGACTTTGTGCCCCCAATTTACAAATGACAAAACTGAGCCCGACACAGGTTTGCCTACTGCCTGTCCCCAGTGAAAGAGTCTCTTATCAGAAAGGAAGGAGAGAGGGAAGTGGCCTGGGGCTCCCATGACAGAGAGGAGGCTGCTGATTCTGAGGTTGTCCCGTGGGAGGTGGCTGTGGCTGGGGAGGACGACCTCCATGAGGCCATCGTCTGTTGACTTTGCTTTTGAGATTTCAAATGTGGGTGGTGGTGGTGGAGGCTCAGAGGTGGCTGCTGACAAGCAGAAGGGACAGGAGCCAGAGAACTGAAGCCCACATTCCCTCTACTTCGGGGAGAAGCCAGCTGTACCCCTACACGGTGCATGTGGAGGACATGGGCCTGTGACCACCCTGCGGCCAAGGCTGTGGGCCCAAGGCCACGGGCACCGATGACTGCAGCACTGGATAGTCATCGTCAGCCGTTTCAGGGCAACCACTCTGCAGGTGGCATTTCCTGGGCCCCTGGGCTGTGCCAGGGAACAAACTCCACTCAGGACCACTGCATTGGAGGAACGGGGGGATCCCAAAGGCCTGGGTTCAGGTCCTGGCTCTGCTGCTCGGACGCTGTGTTTGAACCTCTCTGGGCCCTAGTCTGGGCGCTGATGAAGGAGGGCAGTGGTCCCTGTCTTGCTGGGCTTCTGGGAACTCGGGTGGCAGTGGCTCTGGGTTCCACAGCTTTTCCTTTGCAGCACTGTGGATCGAGAGTTGGCTGCAGTCCTGCAGGGAAGGGTGTGAGCTGGGGGCTCCTGTGGCTGGAGAGTCCTTGCTTTGTTTTGCCAGTCTTCCCCCAGAAGATGGCCCTGCCACCTGGCGCTGTCAGGATGCAGAAACCCTTCGCCCTGCAGCCACGACGTTCCTCTCCCCGTCAGAACACCTGGCTGCCTGTGTCCCCGAGGCAGCATCGCTGGGACCCGAGGCCCTTCCAGCTGTCTTTCTCCACAGTGCACACCCAACAGCAAGCACTTGCTTACTAGTGTGAAGTGGGCCACGTCTGTCATCCCAGCACTCTGGGAGGCTGAGGCAGGGGGATCGAAAGTTCAAGCTCAGCCTGGGTGATTTATCGAGGCTCTGTCTCAAGATTAAAAAAGACTGGGGATGTAGCTCTGTACGGACTCTGGCTACGATTTCCATTGCTGCCAAAAACAAAGGCCACAAAGAAACAAATGAGTGCTTGCTTCTGGGAGAGGCGCCTGCCCAGGGACCCTGGAAAGAGTGGGTTTAGGCCGGCCTGTAGAACTAGGGCCATTTCTGCAAACTGCCATGGGGTTTGAGGCAGGACTTGAACCTGGGACTTCTGACTGGCTGGTGGGTGCCTGGCCCACAAGAGCTTCTCCTAACGGGCTCCAGACCCAGGCCTGCCTTGAGGGGAGGAGGTGATTGTGGAGCACGTTGTAGCTTGTGATGGGCACATGCCAGGCTGAGTACTCCACAGTGCTAGGGCAGCAGCTTGTGGGACCCCTTGTGCCATGGTCCCAGCCTCCTACATAGCCCTGCTCCTGCCCCTCAGCTCTGGGCCCTCCCTGCCACACTGGAGCCTGGATCCAGGGTTCGTAGCTGGGGGAGAGAAGAGGTTTGGCAGGCCCAGCCCTTGCCTGTGTGTTTTCTTTTTGGGGCCTTCCTTGGAGGTCAGGGTTGAGAAGAGCTGCAGCTGGGGACCTCATGTGCTACAATCCTGTGGTCTCTCCCTGGAGCCTTGAGCTCCATGACTCCCTGGGCTGGGTGGGTGTGGTGGGACTCCCTGCCTGCAGGCTGTTTTGGGGTGGGGTGATGGTACAACTCTGGGCATTGTACCCAGAGTTTTGTGTGGAATAAGAGCCTGTTACAGGTAAGCCGGTCTAGGTGCTGGAAATTTGGTTGCCCAAAATGACCATGGAAAATTCACTCTGAGTTATTTATTTATTTATTTTTTATCGGTACCAGGGATCGAACTCATGACCGCATGCTTGTAAGGCAGGCGCTTATGCCACTGAGCTAAATCCCCAGCCCCTACTCTGAGTTATTTTTAAGAGCAGGGTTCTGGGTGCTTTGGCCTTTCTGTCTCACAGACAGGGCAAGTGGGACGCTTTAGAACTTCGCTTAAGTATCTGCCGTATGCAAATATCGGCTAAGTGTGTCTGCATGCGTCAATCCTGCAGTAAGGGTTTCTGTGCCTTTTGCACAACCGTGGAATGGAGGCTCTTTGAGGGAGGTAAACACTCAAAGTCCAGCCAGGAGGCAGTGCTGCATGGCAGTCACCCACCACCCACCATCTGTCTGCCTACCCACCCATCACCCATCCAACCATCCATCCATCCACCCATCCCTTGCCCATCTATACATCTCCTCATCAAACCAACCACCTATCCACGTGCCTGTTACCCACCCATCCACCCATCATCCACCCACCCGTCCATCCATCTATCCCCCTCCCACCCATCCATCCACCTGCCCATCCGTCCACCTGCCCATCCATCCACCCATCTTATCCACTCATCCATCCACCCTCTATCCCTCCGTCCATCTATCCTTCCACCCACCTACCCACCCACCCACCTACCCATTCCTGCACACATGCACACATGCCAGTGTATTCACCCACCCTCCATCCAGCAGCCGAAGGGCTTTAGCTCTTCTGATGACCCCAAATTCCCCTGTCCTAGGGGCTCAGGCCTGGCACAGGTGTGTGCTGGAATCCCAGGCTGAAATGAGGCTGGATGAGCCTCCTAGAGCACTGACTGAGAGGTCAGGAGGAGCTGGGGCTCTTGATCCAGTGATGACTGCAAGGCCATTTACAAGCCCAGGTAAAGCTTGGTTCTGATTCAGCCCCTGTGGCCGGCAGCACGGGAGATGACGCTGGCGGCCGAGTGTGAAGTCTGCGGGCAGCTGGCAGTGTGGTCACTCTAGTGCAGCGAGGTGGGTACTGAGATAGCCAGGGTTATCTCACAGGATAGAGACGGGGTCAGGTGGGGTCAGACTGAGTGGGGTGTGGCCACCTGCAGGTAGGCCCTGAGAGGTGGGACATGCACATTCTGACCCTGATGTCCTCTGTGCGCTCTGAGCCCAGGTGGAGCCGGACTCTGGAGATGACCTCTCTCGCTCTCCAGCCCAGCCTTCCCTCAGTGCTGTCCTCTTGGGTGCTCTAAGGACCCTTGTTGACATAGAGATGGGATGGGGCCCATCAGGGTGGCCAGGATACTTCTCCTGAGGAGGGCAGTGTGGGTCTGGTGCCCTCTAACTTACCAGTTTGGGGAGAGCTGAGGATCCCACAGTGCTGTCCCTAGAGGTGGAGAGGGCACAGTCCCTGACCAGCATCATGGCTGGGCAGTGTGACCTGTGACATCCTGATACCCAGCCATCTAATGACCTGACACCTGCCTGACTCCTGTAGGTTAACATCCAGGGCTGGAGCCCTTCTTTGGGGTGCTGCAGGGGGCGGGGACTGGTTGGCTCTGCCGTGCCTCTAGGCCTCCCCAGAGCCACTGCTGGGTGGGCTGTCCATGGGGTGGGAGGTGTCAGGAAGGCCTAAGCACAGTCCAGGGGAGGGGCTGCCGGTGCAGACGCTGAGGTCAGGGTACGCATTGCTGGTTCCCTGGGGAGCTGCAGGCAACCAGGAAGAAGGGGAGATGCTGGGTGAGCAGTCAGTCTCCTTAGGGCTGGAGAAGGGCAGGGCAGGTGGGAGTGAGGGGCTGGGCAGATATGTGAGTGTGAGGGGAGAGCCTGCCCTCCCCTCCCCTCCCCCATCACTCCCCCTCTTTCCCCAGCGCCCTCAGATCTCCCCCTCCCCTCCCCCATTCTTCCTGTCCCCTCCCCTCCCCCTCCCCTCCCCTTCCCTCC
>PVLA01016199.1:0-21704 GCA_004027455.1 Hydrochoerus hydrochaeris
ACCCTGACCCTAACCCTCTAACCCTAACCCCTAACCCTAACCCTAACCCTAACCTAACCCTGACCCTAACCCTAACCCTGACCCTGACCCTGACCCTAACCCTAAACACTGAGCTTTCTGGAAGGGATATGATGTCTTCTCGGAAACCTAGAAGTCCTTGGTACAGGAAGTACCCAGAAGAAATGTGTTACATGTATACCAGAAACACAAAGAGAAATATTCATGTGCATATTATTCATAAGAATTGGGAACAACCCATATGTCCATTGTCAGTAGACAATATTCAGACTGTGGTACAAGAGCAGAATATACAATGAGGAGTAACTCACACTGTCCCAAACTCAGGGATGAACCTCACAGACCAAGGTTGACTTGAGGAAGGCAAGCAAAGAAAAACAAGGTATACTTTTGCTTTTGTGTACATTCAATAAGGGACTTGTGATTCACAGGTCACAAGTTAGCACACTACCTTTGAGGGGCGACACCTGGAGAAGCACCTGAGGAACTCTGCGTGTGGCCCTCTCTGGCCAGAGTGCTGGGTATGGGCATGTGCACTTTGTGAGATTTCACCTCTCTATATATTCATAAATTGAGGTTTCAGTATATACTGTAGATTTTAACAAAATTTTGCACAATTAAACAAAAGCAAACTGTAGAGGTAGAATGACTACCATGGACATTTCTCTATAATACTGAGAAAAGATTACAAAGTACAACTTTGAATTGTTTGTGAAAAATAACCCACATACATGCACAGAAACAGGATTACACAGCATTACTTCATTTAAAAATATTTATTGAGGAAGTACTATATCCAACACATAATTTACCTGGAAGACACCTATACACACAGCCATCCCATGCAGAGACCCTCACATGCACTGCCACCCCCAGCTCTCATGCCAAATCATAGCAGCACTGCAAGCCCCCATGCCCCACCACCCAGCTCCACAGCCCGACGTCCCGCACAGGGAGTGGCTGAGTAAAGGGCAGCGGGGACGCCACTGATACATGACGTGTGAATGTCACCATCACAGGTTATACAGCCTGCATGCATGTGTCTGAGGAGTCTAGAACTATACCTAGCTAGGACACTGAATCACAACCACCTGCAGGCAGCAGTGTGGACAGCACAGAGCAGACACCCAGGACACGGCCTACTCTAGAGGGACAACACTGGGCAACTGCAGCAGTAGCTCCTGCCTGTGGAGGATCCCAATGTCACCTGCTAGGCTAGGAAGGGGTTGGGGTGGCACAAATAGGCAAGGACTTCACAGTGAGTGTGCTGGCAGCCAGATGCATCCTCATTCCTCAGGACACACCTGCTTCCCAAGCAGCTTGTTGACTGTCATCTCCAGATTGGAAAGACTTTCTCTCCAAACTGGAAGGGACAAAAGAGAACAAACTCATCAAATAGTATTCCTATAGCAATTCATAGTAATTTAACTGGACAAGAGAATGACATTCAGGTGCATGTATTTTTTAAACAACAAACATTTAAACTTTGAGTATAAAATTATCACAAATCAGTCATTAAAAAGTAAAAGGAAACTATTAGATTTTCTTTGTTTTCCAGTAACCTCTGAGTCCTGAATCCTGAGAGCACCTCCAGCAGGCCCCAACACCCTATTCCAGGCAGAGCTGCCCCCTACCACCACCTCACATGTGAAGACAGAGGCTGTTCAGCTTCCAGCACACGTCCAGACCAATTGTGGCCTATGAGTTGTGAAAGGTGCCTGCCAGGCTGTGTGGGTCCCTTCTCTCATTGACTGTGTCATCTAAAGAAATGACTTACCATCTGAACCTTACACCTCTTATTATGGAAAAAAAGAAATGAAACTAATGAGGGCATCCACTTCCTGTGTGAGAGTTAAAAAAAAAAGGTACAAAATGGCAGGCAACCTTCCAGGTGTGAACAAAACTTTTGCCATAGTTATCACCACTCAGAGCTGTTTTTGTGAGGACAGCATCCTTAATTTATTATTTTACAAATAGATATCTTACTTTTTGAGACATAGGGTCTTGTCTGGAAGTCACAGTCCAGCTCAGAGTGACCGACATGTGCCTTCTCCATACTGGATTTCTTTGCAACACAACAAAACCTGTGATCACATCTCCCCTGTGGACTGGGACTGGGTCATCCATCATAAACAAGGTCTGTTTCCAGTGTGTGGTGCTGCAAGACAGGATGTGGGTTACCTGCAAGCCTAACCTGCCAGCCATGATATGGCCCAGATGCCGCGCACCCTCCTTGGGAGCCTGGCAACACAGAAGTTGACTTCTGAGTGTAACCACATCTCTAACCTTGTGATCTAAATGGTCTTTATGGGCCACTGTGACTCAAAGCAACAACAGAGGCAAATGCCCAGCTCAGACATCATGGTAAGAACATTCCTCCAGAGCCTCTGAGGTTCCCAGAGATAAGGATATATATCCAGGAAGCCCACTGGACAGGAAGCACAGGCTTTCAAGCCCATAATGGATGATGGCTGCACCACAGAGTCACTCTGCCCTCCTCCAGCTGAAGATGCTAAGGTTATTTATAGCCCTAAAAGAACAACATAGACTGAGTATGCCAAGTCCCAAATTATCACTTCTCTGAGGTAAATTTAATGTGAAGAAAAGAGCTATAATGCTGATGGAGTTACACACTGCAGGATCCTCTCTCAGGGAGGTGGGAAACACTCCAGGTCTTTGGACCTGCCACCCACATGCCCAGCACTATTTGCAGGCTGGCCTGGGACCCTTTCTGTTCTCTCCCAAAACCTCCCAGCTCTTCCTCCCCTCCATGACCTCATCACCTTGAGGGCAACTCCCCAGAAGCTCACCATCCACCTGATTTCCCATCTGCTGCCTATGCCAGGTAAGGAGCCTGGAAGGCAGCAGAACCTGTGCTACCACTCCCAGAGCACCTGGAGCTAATTTACACTGTCATGAATGGCTAAAGAACTGGGGAACACTGAGCAGCCCCTCCATTTGGGATGCTTCTGCCATGGGAGGCCAAGGGGTACACTTCTAGGGTAAAGGTGATACTCAAAGCATGGCAAAGGGGGCCAGGCTTGTCTAGGCTCTGTATCTTCTTCCTGTGCACACACACATCCACATACCCCCCCAGACACTCACGGGTGCAGTGGGCCAGTGCTGAGCATCTGCTGTGGCTGGCCCTCCTCCAAGCTCTGGAAGTGCACACTGAACCAAGCTGTGAAGCCATGCAGGGTCCCAGATTTCTGGATGTCGAAGTGCAGCTCCCCACGCATGGTCTGCATCAAGCACAGGACAGTGTTTGGGGCCATTAAGCCTGGCCCAACCAGAACCCCAACCCTAATCCAACCTAGACCCCTACCCACAAGGTTGTTCACAGCCCAGCCCCAAACACAACCTCAACTACAATCCAACCGCAAATGCCATCCAAACCCATCTCTAAACCTTACCCCATAAGGCAACCTCAACACCAACCCAAACCACAGTTTGCAGATCAGGCCCGACCCCAACAATAATCCCAACCCAACCTAACCCAATTTAACCAAGACCACAACCCAATCAATACAACCCCAATAACAAATCCCAGCCCATCTTCACCCCCAATCCTAACCAAAACTCTAACCCAACCCACAGGGTTCACAGCCCAGACCCAAATAAAAGTCCCTGCAGACTGTCCAGTTTCCATTGTATAAGCCTGGTTCAAGTTCCACTCCCCACGCCCCAAAGTCCTGCTAGCACTGCAGAGGCTGCCTGCTCAGCATGGATTCCACTTGGGACCCTGAAAACCCACCAGGCTGACCAAATCAATGTGGAAGTCACACAGGAAATATATCAGGAATTTTATCAATGGTAACTAAAAATCCTTGGAAGAATTTTTAATTCCAATACTGTACCACAGCACACAGAATATAACTTAAGGGATTTGGAAGATGACAAGAACATTAAACACCTAAAAATAAATGAAGATGCTAAAGAGATTAACTATAAAGAAAGTGATGTGAAAACTTAAAAATCAAAATGAAACACAAAAGGAAAAACTGGAAAATTTAATAGTAAATAGTGTATGAATTCATTCATTTGTTTGATAAAACAGTCACCAACACCCCACATTGGCTGAAGGCCTGTGATGGGCCAAGCACAAGCCAAGTGTCATAGGCAGCAAGGAAGCAGTCACCTCTACATCACCTTTACATCAGTCTCCTCACCTCTACATCAGAGATCTGCACAGTTCTCATGTCCAACTGTAGTATGGTGCAGGGCTCAGAGAGACAGTCTTCTGGCTTCAGAATGTGATTGTATTTGGGCTTTGAAAAAAATTCCTTGATTGCTAAAGATCTGAAGGAAAAGGGCAAAGAAAGGGCTCAAGGTCAACCCAGAGATCTTGCTTTGAAACACATCTGACAGAAGAGCTCACAAATCAATAGCAGCAGGTTTACCAAGTTGGGTGCCTGGGCTCAGGGCAGCCCTTGGGATCTTCTCTAGAGGTCCTGCCCCAAGGGACCTACCCGTGGGACCTGCCGGGAGGAAAAGCTGCTGCCCCAGGGTCCACCTGAGCCTCACTTGTCACCAGGACTTCCCTTTCAAGGACTGAGCACAACAATACCAGCCTTCACCACATTACCCAGAAGGTTAGTGTTCAGTGTGCTTTCTTTAGCTTTTAGATCTATTTTCTCTCAAGTACCTCCTGTGGATCTCCTATGACACACTGAACACAGAAGCAACTCTGGCTGCCACTTCTCTTAATAAATGTGATACATGGTAGGGACCTTGGAGAGATGCTTCTGTTGAGATAAACAGTGGGTCCACCACACAGGTCTGACAAACCTCGTGGTCTTTCATGCCTTCCTACTTGTGCTGGCCACAAAGCCATGTTATTTACCACAAAAATTCTTTAAGACTCAGCACAGCAGTAACTTCTGGAATAGCAAACACAAGACAGTATTTTCATAAAGATCACATGTACATATTTCTGATATTTTTAATGATAAAATAATTATAAATTTTTGGAAAACTGGAAAATATAGACAAGCGTTAAAAAAAATCTTCAATTACTCATCCTCCTGGCTTTATGTTTTGATATGCTGTATTGGTTTTCTTCCCATACTTACTAATACATATACTTACTAATACAAAAGAGATGCCATTTTATATAAATAGTTTGTTCTGCCAACTTTACTACCTCAAACAATTTCTGATACCATCACATAAAGTCACAACTTGGTATTCAACTGCTTTGAAAGTGGTCAAATTTGCCACATTTTGTACCAGTACTTATCATTTATTTGGTGCTCGATTCACAACTTAGTGTTGACTGTTTCGTGACTTACTGCCCTTTCCAGCTAACAGAACTGGTACTCATTTTTGGTAACTGTCACACCTCCTGAACCAATTAACTATGATTACAAATGTACTATTATACTCCTAGATATCCATGATTTTTTTTAAACAGTGCTAGATACCCATCAGGTGCCTGTACAGCAGGTTACATACATCTGTAGCATAGCTGCCTATGCTAAGTTTTCCACACACCCCGTGACACAGTGACCAACCCAAGCAGGCAACCCTGGGAGTAGTGTGTGTCTGAGGTGCTAGGCCCTCGCTCTGCAGCTCTGGGGATACAATGCCCATCTGCACCACGAGCTCTGCTGGGTATGCAGGCAGCTGCTGCCAGACAAACACATGTGGTAATTTAATTTATTCTTTGCTCATCTGATAAGCAAAAATAGCATTTATTTTAATTATTAAAAACATTCTAATTTTTCAAATATATATCAGTAATTTCACTCATTTTTATGACTTGACTATTCAAGTGATATGACTATAAACCTATGTGGATATTCATCTTTTCTTAATAGAGTCTAAGATCTATTTGCAAGTACTGCTCCTACTTAATGTCTTATAATTGTTTTTTGCTGATTTCTAACACACAGATTCCATCAAATCTACCCTCACTCTCCTGATTTGTAAGGCACTTCTCATATCCTAAAATACTCTGCTCCATGCTTTCTTCCCTGTCTTGATGGTTTGTTTCTAGTTCTGGCATTGCTGTGCATAATTACTCCAGCCCTGCAAAGATTTTAAAGCCTGGCAGTCAAGTTCCTTCCCACGTCCTCCCAGATGAAATGTCCAATCACCTTGTGAAGACCTCCCCTCTACACCCTCTAGGATTCTGACTGAGGAAACAATGATTCTATACATTAACTGGAGAATATTTTATATGTTTATATTTTCCTTTTATATTTGAATTTTTCAATTAAAATTGGCCCAGAAGCCCCATGCTTTGCTCCAAATCCTCCAACTACAAGTATCAGCAGAAGCCCAGGTTGATCTGGTCTTTACCTAAGGAACCAGAAGTTTCCTATACAGTCATATCTTGACACTCCAGTGCTTTGAAACTCATCAAATTTGGTATGTGACAGATTCTGACACAAATTTTTATTCTGATATATTTTGCTGGATTGGTATGCAACGTGCCTCCCAAGTACCAAGGAACAACTGTACTGAATTAGCAGGCTAGAGACAAGCAGCTAGGAGCTACTTGAAAAGCAAAGATGTGATTTGTCTTCTCACTTTCAATCATTGACTACAGATAAGAGCCCCACAAGTCTGGGGTTTCAAACTTCAGATCAAGAGAACATAACATCTTTAACTATGCTAACAAAAAGCTCACAGTATTGGTGAGGGGTTGGAAAAACCTTAGAATCTCAAAACAAACTACATGGAGATAGTCACCTAAAGAGTGAACAGGGACCTGCTTCTCTCTGAAGCAGGTAAACATGGCAATTTTCTTTTTATAAGAACCATAATACACAGCTTACCTCAGGGATGGAAAAACAGAATTCTGGGCCCTTACATGATGCCAATTAAAAACAGGATTTGTGTTTTCTCTTGTGACAGCCAGGGATTTAAAAGCCAGTTTTGCTATGAACCATGACTCTACTTGGGCCTACACGTGCCCAACAAGTAACTGGGAACAAAATGAAGACTGACTTTCATTTCTATCCTTTGCTATTATAAATCTTGGGGTAATCTTGGGGTCTTCTCATCTCTGCAAATAGATAAGTTAATCACACAAGGGTGTCTGCCTAAAAGTTGGTAAAACAAGGCTGATTAGCCTGAATTTATATATTCTCACACCATTCAAGATTAAGGAGACCAAGATGGAGGATTCTCCGGACATTCAACTATGCCCAGAGGTCTCTAGCCCTTGTTCTGTATCTGACACCTGTGGTCACCTGGGAACAAAACCATCTCCCACTCATAAAGATTTCGGATCTGTGACACAAGGACTGAGAAACTATCATACCAGCATAGAGGTAATGATCAACTGGACCCCAGCCTGTCAGCCTATCCTTGAAACCTGGCTTCCTGCCATTCCAGATGGGCCACTCTGAACCCCTATTTTAGCAACAGTACTTCCTGGTGAATAAGGCCATTTCTGAATGTCCACAGCACTCTCTCACACACCATTCCCAATAGAGGCTGCACTCAACAGGTCAAGGCTCAGCAGCAAATTGCCTGTGTTGGAACCCAAGGCTCAACCCCAAAAATGTGTCTGTGTGTTGAAGACCAGAAAGACAATTATTTCAGAGTTCTGCTTTCTTTGCAAAACACCAGCATATCTTCTGACATGGTAGCATACTCCTATAATCCTGGCACTTTGGGATTACAAGGCTGAAGCAGGAGGATAAGAAATTCAAGCCCAGCCTGAGCAGCTCAGTAAAATGGTATCTTAAAATAAAACATTAAAAACCCTGGTTATGTAGCTCAGTACAGAGACCCTGAATTCAATTCCCAGTATCACAGTGTATGTCAAGGGATGCTTATAGCTCTCAGTGGGAACAAACACTTGTGTTTTAAAACTCATGCTTTTTTGTTGTTGTTGTTTTGGTACAGGGGATAGAACTTGCAACCTCACGCTTGCCAGGCAGGCGCTTATGCTACTGAGCTAAATCCTCGGCCCAAACATTTTTGAAACTCTAATTTTTTGGGTTTTTTTGTTTTGTTTTTTTTTCTACCTTTTTGAGACAGGGTCTTGCTAAGCAGTTTGGGCTGGCCTTGAGCTCACTTTGTAGCCCAGGCTGGTCTTGAACTTGCAACAATCCTCCTGCCTCAGCCTCCTGAGTGCTGGACTACAGATATGTACTACCATGCTGGGCTTGAAAGCCTAATTTTTAAACATCACTTTTTTCCCATTATATTTGAGAACTTAATTTGAAGACATTTCAATTCCTACTTCATCTCTAAAAACAATGTACAAAGGTTGCACAGGTTAAGTTTAGAATAACTCAGGGGAGCCCAATTCTGAAGGTGGGGCTTTCTTCCTCACACTCTCACTCCTCCCTCATCTCCCTCAGGAGCAGGGAGTGCTAAGTGACCTTCCTAACAACTATCTCACAGATCCAAAATAGTGTAGCCATAGCCCAGGGCAGAGAAGGAAACAGTGCAAGGACTGAGAAACTGACACCAGCACAGAGGTAATGAACAACTTGACCCCAGCCTGTCTCAACAAGGTTCCCAATCATCCTGCACAGTTTTCCTTCAAGGATACTATGTTTCCTAGGGAATTACCTGGATGACCTCTGAGAAGCTATGCACAGCTATGAGCAGAAACACAGAGGCAGCGTTCAGGAAGGCTCGCAGCCCAGTGTGACCAGCCTAGTGTTTCTCTCCCTGCCAGAAGCTCAGGGTAGCAACTCGCTCCCCTCCAGAACTGGCCGCACAATGCACACCTACTTGAGTGCGCTGAGGTTGAACTCGTAGGCATTGTCCCAGAAGAGCACCTTGCTGTGGTAATCCTTGTCAGCACTGCAGGGCACCAGATGCAAGGCAGCAGTGGTCGGCCAGATGACCCCATCCTCCTTCAGCCATGTGTCCCGGGCATACAAGATGGACTCAATCATGAACTCGAACTGCATGGGAGATGAGACAGACACACAGGGACATGTCACCAGGGTCACAAAGTGACAATCCACCTGGGAATTCCCATCTGAGCCTCATCCTACTAAGGTCAGGCTGGTAAGAACAGGAGGATGTGTTCTACACCCACAACTAGGGCCACAGATGTGTGTCAAGGTATCCCTTCCTGCTGGACTGGGTACTAAAGGGTTTCTAACAGCCAGGGTTCTCAGGGCTGAATGGGATCAATTTAGTACAAGGCACTCTCAGAATTTTCAGAACCCTGAGACTGAAACATTTCCTAAAGCCCCAGAAAATCAGGCAAATGAGCAGAGGTCCTTCTAGACAGTAGAGAATCAGGGGCGCAGGTGCACTCCATCTCCCAGTCTCAAGAGAGTGGGTCACTTCTGTGACAGAGGACCCACAGCCCCAAGGTCAAGTTTCCAGTCTGACAAGAATTCACTTCAAACTAGGGAATAAAGACAACAACAGGGTGAGACTGAGGCCAGAAGTCCTTAGACTCAGGAAACAATAGAACGACTCTGATTTTCTTTTCTTTTTATTTTCTTAATTAATCGAAAAAGATTTTAGTCAGGTGTGGTGGCACATGCCTATAATCCCAGCATTTAGGAGGCTGAGGCAGGAGGACTGCTGGGAGTTCAAGATCAGCCTGGGCTACATAGTGGAATTCAAGAGCAGCCTGAATTACATTGTAAGACCCTGTCTCAAAAAAAAAAAAAAAATCTAAGATTTTTATTATTGAATAAAATGCTCAGTATTGAAAACTTAAGAAAATTAAGAAATGAACAAACAAGTTAAAAAATCACAAGTAAACTTGGCATCTAAAAGGAATCAATGTTATTTCCCTGCAATTTATCTCTAAGTTCTTTCCACAGATTCAAATAAACACACCCAAAATGCATATCCATATACATAAATTAAAAATTTTAGTTTTTGTTACCATACAGCAAACTGATCTTTCTTATTATACAGCCTATATGAAGTCTGGCATTTATGCACCTCTGTACACACACAACCAGAGTCAGGATATACAACCCACTACCTCAAAACAGTCTCCTGACAGCCTGTCCCTCCCCAACCCAGACTCTGAAAACCTCTGATCAGGCCTCCACCCTGCAATAGTGTCTTCTGGAGCACAGCATGTGAATGCAGTCACGTGGTTAGGAGCCTTTGAAACAGCTTTCTTTCACTCAGTGGAAAGTCCCTAGATTCATCTGCTAGACTGTGTGCTCTGAAGGATTCTCCCCATTGTGTGGATGTGCCAGCATCTACTGACATGGTGAAGAACTCCTGGTCTATTTCCAGCTTTTGGAAATCACAGTCATTCCATATAAGTTTCCATGTGAACACGGCTTACACTTCTCCTGGGTAAACACCCAGGAAGGGATTTTGATCACAAAGAGAGTGCCAAACACTGGAGGAGCCCAAACCTGTCCACAGTGATTCCCAAGCCATCCACAAGGGTGAGCTGCTCTACATCCTCACCAGCTGAATTGCTACAGCTGAATTTTTCTCATTTCAGTCATTCCTCAACAGTTGTTTTCTCACTGTGGTCTTAAGGTGTACTTCCCTTGAAACTTTCTTCATGTGATTGTCTATCAATGTATGTCCTCTCTGATGAGGCTGTCCAAGTTTTCTATCCACTGTTTCCTGGGTTGTTTTCTTCCTGTCAAGTTTTGAAAGTTCTCTGTATATTCAGGATACACAATAGATGTGTGATTTGCAGTATTTCCAAACCTTAGCCTACCTTTTTTAATCTTTTAACATGGTTTTCTGCAGAACAAATATTTTAATTGTAATGAAACACAATTTATTATCTAAAACATATGGATCATGCTCAGAGCCTGTCATAGTTACTTTTCTCATTGCTGAGATAAAATACCTGACACCCATAGTTAAAGAAGGAAAGGTTTATTTTAACTTATATTTTATAGAGGTTTCAGTCCAAAACTGGCTGGCTCAAGACCTGATGGCTTGGTAGGGCAGCATGGCAAAGAAGCACAGCAGATAAGTAATAGTCTATAGCAGGGCAGGCAGGAAGCAGGAAGCAACAAAGCAGCAGCATCAGAAAGATTCCCCTTCCCTTTTATTTCATTCAGGCTACAAACCTATATGTTGGTACCACCCACACCCATGGAAGATGTTCCCATCAGCCACACCCAGACCAATTCTAAACAAGTCAAGAGACTACTTTAGTTATTACACACCTTTAATCCACATTCACATACCCTAGATCCAGTCACCTCCAAAAAGCCCCAGCTATGAGCACATAAGCTTTGGGGACAGACACATCCAGTTACAAGCCATAACAAACTCACAACACTCTGCCTCTCTCCAGGTCATGACTTTTTTCTTATAAATTCTTCTAAAAGTTTCAGTTTTATATACACACTTGGGTCTATGATCAATTTTAAGTTTAGTATCAGATGTGAGGTTTAGGTTACAGTTCCTTTTGGTTCTGGATATGGTTGTTAACAGCCTTTGTTGAAAACACTTTCTCCACTAAACTGATTTCGTACCTTTGTTAAGAATCAGCTGACTACATCTGTAGAAATCTATTTCCCTACACTGTTCCACTGACTTGTGTCTAACCCCTCATTAATACCACATTGTCCTCAGTAGTTTTAAAATCAAGTAACATAATTCTTCCAACTTATTTATTTATTTATTGCTGGTCTTGAACACACTATGTAACAGAAGCTGAGGTCAAACTTGAGGCAATCCTGCCTCAGCCCCCTGAGTGCTGGGATTATGGGCATGCACAACCACACCTGGCCCTGACTTTCTCTTTAATTGTGCTGCTATTCTAGTTCCTTTACATTCCATATAAATTTACCACGTATCTACTGAAAACAACTACTTGACTCTTGACTGGAATTGGACTAAGCCAATCACCCTGAAAATGGATGCTTGCCAGATTCAGCCTCCCAGATCCAGCATACTGTGTCTCTCCAATTCCCTAGGTTTTTTGACTTCCCCCATCAACACTTTGTGGTTGTCACATACAGTTCTTGCACATATTTTATCCAGTTCTTAGCATGGTATTTCATATTTGTGGAGCTACTGTAATTAGCACTGCTTCTTTAGTTTATTTCCAGTTTTCAGGATATAAAAACACAATGCTGTATGATTACCTTTTACTCTGTAACCCTGCTAATCTTACTTATTAGTTGTAGGAAATATTTTTGTAGATTCTTTAGAACTTTCTATAAAGATAATTATATTATTTGGGAATAAAGATGGTTCTGTTTGCAACCTGTTTCTTTTTTGTGTAAATTAGAAGTTCGTGTACTGTATTAAGTAGGAATGGTACAAATGATTACCAGTGTCTTATCCCTAAACTTTTAGGAAGAAGTACTGATTACTTCCCTACTGTGAATGAAGTCAGTTACAGGGTTTTGTACATTCCCTTTATGAGGCTGACACAGTTCCCTGCCATCTGTAGCTTGACGGATTGAACTGATGTTTAAATATGTCAATTTTTTTCCTGTATTAACTAATGTAATTGTGTGATTTTCTTCTTTGGCCTGTAAATATGATAGTTCACACTGATTGGTTTTCAAATTCTAAACCAGCTATGCATTCCAAGGATAATCTCTTGTAGTCCATTATTATTCCTTTATCATATTATTATTAGATTTGCTAATATTTTTCTTCAGGATTTTTACATTTATATTCATGAGTTATTGGTCTCTAGTTTTCATATTTTTGCAGTAATTCCGGTTTTGGTATTACAGCAATACTGAACTCATGAAACAAGCTGACACACATTCCTTCTTCTTCTATTATCTAAAATGGTTCAGAATTGGTGTTCTTTCTTCTTTGAATGTATTGGTAAAATGCACCAGTAACATCAGCCTAAGACAGTGATGGTGAAGCTTTTAGAGTTTACAATGATACAAACAGCTAGCTATGGCACATATGCCATAGGTTTGCCACTAGTGGCCTAGAAGTTCCTCTTTAAGGTTTTTAAGGATGAGTACATTAGTTACTGGACTATCCAGGTTATCTACTTCATCTGAGTGAAGTATGGTAGTCTGCAATTATCAAAGGGATCAGTGTACTTTATGCAAGTTGTTTAATTAGCATAGCTACAGACCCAAGGGAGAGGAGTGAACAACTCAGGACCAGCTCAGAAGCTCTTCCAGTTTTTGTCTCCTCCCCTAGGCTGTTGCTACTACAAAACCCTTGCCCTTGTGCCTGGCCAGGACTCACAGCTGAATCAAGAGAAGACACTGGGAGTGAGCCCTCTCCATCCTAGCTAGAAGCCAGGTCACTGCTGCATGTAATGTAATGAAACAAAACTGGAACCATGCTGCACATACTCTTTGTACTTCAAAGTCGCCAATATGAGCTGGGGATTTAGCTCAGCAGAGTAAGTACCTGCCTGGCAAGCACAGGGTCATGAGTTCAATCCCTGCTACAAAAAATAAAAAATAAAAATAAATAAATAAATCACCAATATGTCCTCAAATCTTAGCTCGGATTATTAAAAATCTTTCTGAAACATAATTTTAATGATCATATGGATGGTCATAATTATTGCTACTGCTTCTTCTATTTGAATAAAACGGTGCTGCCATGAACTTTTTTGAACATAAATTTCTGTAAAACTGTATTTCCTTAGAATACTCTTATTTTAAAAATGTTAATGCTTTTTTTGTGCTTGCTTTGGCAGCATGTATACTAAATATTTTTAATGCTTTCTGATATGTTCTGCCCTATTTTACCTCAAAAAGCTGTATCAACTCACACTCCCCAAAAGTGTGCATTATGGTGCACATCTCCCCAAAACCTCAACAATTCTGGGGACTGTCAGATGTTAGATGACTGCCCAGACAACTTCTCAAGGCATAAATATTTAAGTTATTGTCTCATGACACTATAAGGCTCTTATTTTTGGCTTCTGCAGTTCTCTGGATCATTCATTGCCCTTCTCGTCTCTCTCTACACTCCTGCGGGGCAATTCACCTCTTGCTTTCTTTTATGCCTTGTTGGAATTCCTTGTGTCACATAAGCTGCGATTCTTATATGATAGAATAGTTTCACTCACCTTACAATAATTTATTAATGTATAAATGATAATTTTTCATCAAATATTTTTAGTTTATGTTTTGTTCTTTAAACTTTTCTCACCCTGACAGAAAAACTTTTAGTAGTTTTACATTTCCTTCCTCTTAAACAACTCTTTACCCATCTGAAGTTTAATCAGTTTATGGTATGAAGAAGGATTGGTTTTTTCGTAATTAACCATTTAATTTTACCTTTATCTCTGGCTGACTACACTCCTGTCTCCCTAAATGGAAGCCTGAGCTCTCACTCACCTGCCACTTTCTTCCAAGTTGGCAGTGTGAAAGACAAGGGAGCATGCAGGATATGTTAGAAAATTACCACAACAGTCCAGCAAGACCAGGGTAAGTGGTTGACAAGGCCAAGCACCAGGTCTCACTGTCACTAACTACAGCTTTCAAGCATCACAGGGCAGCCTACAGTGAGGAGATAGATAGGAGTGAAAGACTCTGCAAAACCTAACTAGAGAAATCACCTCATTGTGAGTTCTGGGTCACTGTGCAGGCCCCCAGAGAAGGCAGTTTCTATGACTCACAAGAAAGTGACATTAACGTCAACTTAGTTTCCTACACAGGTATTTTTTTATTCAGTTAAAAATCCAAGACACTGATCCAGTGTTAAGAAAGAAATTAATTATAAACTCACTTAGGAGGAAAATCAAAGCTAATCATGATTTCTGAAGATCCCTGAGGCAGGCTGGGATGTCTAGGTACAAAAGCTCCAAAACCCCATTGCCCCTGGTCAGCACAGGCCAGCCCTTACCAGCAGGCAGGTCCCCATCCACTCGGACACCAGCACGTCTACTTTCTCAGGCAGCACCACATCCTCCACCTTCTGCTGGAACACGGTGATGGTGTCAGCAAAGCCGTTCTGCAGGACCAGTTGGCCCGTGTGCTGTGCCATCTCGCTGGCCTCCACAGCATATACCTGCAGCAGCAACATGCTCAGCAGTGCACATCCTGACCCCATGCAGTGGCCCGTGTCCTCTACCCTCCTCTTAGACCACAGTCAGCATAGAGAGTGGCACAGTACTGGATAGCAGTGGGCTGTACAGGCCACTGTCCACACCTCACTCCCTCGGGTAATGCCCAGGAAAAATGCAGTTTTTCACCTGCCACACATCCATTCTGCAGGTAAACAGAACCACCATGCACCCAGCTGCCCTTCACTCAGCAAATCTGATCCCTGTCTGGAGAGCAGCCAGTCAGAGAACACAGTGGCCTGAGAGGCAATTAGACCAGTCTCACACAAAGGGTACCTGTGGTGAGGGAGCTGCAGCTCATCCTGCCAGCAAATTCTCAGGAATTTCTACCATTAAACCAGCATCTTGTATACTATGTCAGGCTCTGTGGAGCTGCACCATGAAGGGAGGAAGACAGGAAGGCCCAACACTGACTACAGGATATACCTCTTTCTATATTTAACTTAAGTAGCAGTTCAAAACGCATATCCCATAGCACAGCTTACTCAGTTACCTCCATTCCACCCCATGCCACTCCTAGCTGTCTATGACCTGCATGCACATCATCACAGCTGCCACCTGTCTGACATGAGCCTCATGACAAGGACATACCAGGATCACCAATTCATCCTACCACCAACCTGGTGACAGCACCTATCAGACCCAGACACCACCTGCAGTGCCACCTTGTACCCAACTCACCACCTTGGGCCGTGCATGGTGTGCACAGAAAAGGCTGATGATTCCAGTACCACAGCCAACGTCCAGGATGACCTTGTCCTTCAGGGATTCCTTGTTCTGCAGGATGACACTGTGGTACTTCATTGTTCGTGGCTGATCTGCCAACATTTCCAAATGAAGTTTCTAGAGGAAACACACTGAGCATCACTGTGAGGCCACAGAGGGCAGTCCAGTACCACCATTACAGTCCAGTACCACTTGCAGCTTCTCCCTACATTTCCCCAGGAGCAAAGTAAACAGAGAACAGTGGGGACCACTTCAGATGGAGGAGCAGACATCTCCCTCATAGTCAGGAGGATGGTGCCTCCTTACCACCTTACCACGTATGTATCACAAGAGAATACTGAACACATCACAGGAAACCTGTCAGGGAGGCCCAGTGAGCTCCTCTTCACACATAAGTTTACTCCTAGACTGCCTGAGAAAGGTAGAAATTATACCTGGATGGAACTAACAGTCCTGGCTGACACACAAGTTTGCCCCTATACTGCCTGAGGAAAGTGGAAATTATATCTTGGATGAAGGTAACAGCCTTGGCTGGCCAATGCTGCATGATGAAAAAGAAAAGCACCGGGCCCCCAGGAAGATAGAGAAAGGCTGCCTTAGGGTGCTGGCAGAGCCCCAGGCCACTGCAAGGAAACAACACACCCCAGCATCCTCAGCTCCAAGAAGAAGCACCACTAGAGGGAGACAAGCAGCCAGGCAGGAACACAGCCCAGGAGGGCTGCCCAGACTGTGCCCATACCTGGCCAGCACACACAGGAGTCTGAATGAGGACCCTCACAGTTCCTCACAAAGACACACTGTAGCATAAAAACAAAGAGGCAAGAGGGAAGAGGCTGGCAGGGAAAAAAATCAAGCCCACTCATCTGCCTACAAGCATCTACTTTAAGCTAAGTACAGACTAGGCAAAACACAAAGGACGGGAAGTCATGCCACACTCACAAGATGGAAGGAGAGTTGGAGCAGCTGCACCAACATCAAGCAAAATATATTTCAGGGCAAGGCATGTTTCCAGGTCACAACAACACAGGAATTGGTCCATCAACAGGACATCATAATTCTAAATATTTCTGTGCCTAATAACAGAGCGTAAAATAATAAGCAGCAAAAATCTACAGAAATGCAACAAACAATTACAGTTACAGGTACAGTTCGACACCCTCCTCAGTAACTGACTGAAGTGGACCAGGCATGCCAACAAATACAACAGTAAGAACTACCCCAAAATGTCTAGAGATAAATTTTACAGAAAAAGTAGACCATAGTGTACAATAAAAACCTTAAAACTCTGAGACATGAAACAAGGTCTGAGCAAAGACGAGGAGTAGACACCACAGAAACTCATGCCTCCCAAAATGCTGCTCACAGTCCATGCAGCTCCAGACTGAGCTACAGCCAAGTTGGCTTGGGGGCACAAAATGATAGTAGCTTTTCAAAATAATAAATACAAAGGCTATCAGGAAGACGCTAAAAATAGAATGGCTTCCGACCTAGCTCTCAGATTTACATAGCTACTCTGAAGAAAAGAAGAGCAGAAAAATAAGTGGATCAATAAGATAGGACAAAGATGCCAAAGAAGATGCTTGAAATGTATGATAAATGTGGCATTTGCCTAGTTACCAGGGCTGGATTAGCAGGTATTTGTGGCAGGAATCTAAGGCAGAATATCATCTTCTGCTTTATGACAAATAAATTACAGAATGTTCTATGTATTTCACTGTTCAGATATGTAACAGTTGTGGCAGAAAGTATCCATAAACCTTACCAAAAGAAATCTGTCAGTAGCAACTGTCTGTGCTGGGAGTGCAGGCTGGGGAAGCTGATTTAGGCTGATAGTTCTAACCATGTACATAAATTATTAAGTGGCTTTTAATTATAATTTTAAAATTGGAAATACAGCATACATACAAAAAAGTAAATTAAAAGTATTGGCACAGATTATCAAACAGTAACACAGCATATCCTGGGTGTTACTCACAGGATGCTGCACACCAAATCTTCCCACGCAGCATGTGATCAGACACTCCTTGTGATAAGAACAATCACCCAATTCCAGGCACAAACCCCTGCTCCCAGTGTTACCACTTTGCTACATTCACACCTTTATTAAACTGAATCAAATGTTACTTATGTCTGCTTCCTCCACTCAAATGCTTCTGTAACATTCACCCCCAAGTAGCTATTTATGTCTACCTTTAAACAGGTGCTGTTGCCTGAGCCATACATCACATCACAGGCCTTTAGCAGGAAAGTAAAAACATTAGTAAGCTGGCTATTTATTGGTATCACTGTTCAGATATGTAACAGTTGTGGCAGAAAGTATCTATAAACCTTACCAAAAGAAAAAAGGCTAACTAAGAAAGGCTGCTGCATTTTTTGTATATTTTAAACAACAAAAAAAAAAGATTTTGAGACATAGGAAAGTCATAGGAAATTCAGATTTCAGTGTCTCTAAATAATTTTTTAAATAATGTTATGCATGCTTAGGTCACATGCACACAGCTGCCGTCACCAAGGTAGAGCTGGACAGTAGCTAAAGCGATCTCACAGCTAGCTGAGCCAAACAAGAAATTTGTCACTCATTTTAAACAACCAGATTAACCAGACCAGAAACTATTTTTGAAAATCTAGAGCCCAAAACTAAAGAGAAAAGTCTTCCATCAACCCAGCTAAGCTGGGAATCCGGAAGGCCATACCAGAGTCCCATAGCTGCCGAAGTACTCCTCATCCTGCCATGTGTCCTCAGGGTCATACTCTTCCACCTGCCTCCCCATATGGTTCGCTGGGATGTACCCACAGCAGCCTGCCCGTTCACCCCACCACCAGTCAGCTGTGGTTTGTCTCAGGATAAGAATTTTTTCTCCCCTGAGAAAACTGAGCTGCAAAACAATCAGAAGCAAACAGACATTAAAATCCAATAAAAAAAAGGAATGGGAAAATATATATACATATATACACACAAGATAGTTATATTACTAACTTCTCTTCATTCATTGTAAAGAGGCTTGTGCTAATATTGTTTGGATAATATTATACTATAAATGCCTATATTCTGAACTTTGAGTAACTAATTTACAGATAGCAATACACAATGTATTAACTATTGTTACCCTGCTATTATCATTTTGAAATTTTTCTTTCTGTTTAAAATTTAGAAAGAAAAAAATCCAATAAAGAAGCCAGTAACTTCAATTCAATGGTGACTGCAAGATAAACTCCTATCAATAGTGACTAAATCAGGGATTCCAAACAGGGTCCACAGGTAATTCCAGCAACTGACAAATTATAAAAGTCACAGCAGAATTAAGAGATGTTTTGTAGAGCACCTATATGAAAGAATGACACAGCTTAATTCATACTCTTTAAAAAGAAAGAGCGAGCTCGGCATGGTAGCACACATCTGTAATCCCAACATCCTGGGTAGTGGAGGAAGGAGGATCACAGGTTTGAGCCCAACCTGGGCAACTTATCAAGCACTGTCTCAAAATAAAAAATTTAAAAAGTACTGAGACACAGTTTGGTGGAAAAGCTACTGGTTCAAATCTTAATAGGAGAGAAAGCAGGTGAAGGGAGGCAGACAGAAAGGGCAAATATTTTCAAATGGCTTTGGGTAGAATTTCTCAATAGCCTTTCATCATACTGTTATGCTGCTGCAAGCCCTCCTCACAGGAGGCTCACTGTGGCAGATCAAAGAAAGCAACTTCCAAATAGATGCTCTGGAGAGCTTCTCTGTAGCCATGCGCTTATAGCATGCTTTCCAAACAGCAGTGGAGCTGGTACTTCTCCCTGAATAGGTAAAGAATCCCATTCCTTACCAGTTATGCTCACATCCCGGGTCAGAATCTGTGAAGCGGGGAAGCGAAGAACATACACAGATCCACATGGCTCAAAAGGTCTCACTTTTTTTTAACTTTGTTATGACACTGCAAAAGTTAGATCTGATTTTACCACCAAATATGTTAAAAGCCATACATCACAGATGTTGCGCAGCTACCTGGGTCTCATCAGTGGCAGCATAGTCTGCAATTGCCACAAACTCCTCTGGCTGTGGCTGCACACTCTCTTGCAAGAGCTGGGCTTCACCAAACCCCATGGGATCCTCTTCCTGCTCCTGCCACAGAGACACAAGGACAGCACTGGAGTTTCTTCTTTTCCATATAGGTGATTAGGATGGGTTCAAATAAAGATTCCTATGACTAAAGATTCATCAGGCAAATCCCTTGGGTCTTTACCAGCATAATTGAGGCTGTCACCTTCACTCTACCTTACTTTACATTTCTGATACAGCCTAAAGAGAATGTCAATGGGACCAGCAATAAAAGGGATCTAGGACCTTTGGCTACACAGGCAATGTTTCCTGAAAAGTGAAAACACACACACACACAAACTGCATGGGCTTGGGTTCCAGAGACCTTTTCTCCATAGGACAAAGCTGGACAGCACAGCCAAAGGCCTAGAAGGGGTGTTGTAATCTGGCATAAAACTGCCATAAAAATCTGTGGAGCTCAGGCAACCCTACTGGGACCCATTCTGCCAAGATGTGGGGAAATCCTGCTTTCTGCCACCTTCCATAAGGATCCAAAGTCCTGGAAAGACAGCCCTGGAGGTGGCAGAGCCCTAAGCCACACATCCTAGCTCAACAGAGCAACCTGTCCCAATTGACATACCTTTAACAAACATTCCTAAACATAAAACTACTTTTTGCTCACTTTAGGGAATTTCTGAGAATATAAAAGAACGTAGAAGAAAACAAAAATATACTGTAACCTCATCCTGGGATTAGAGATGACAATTAGCACACTGGTATTTATCCTTCCAGACTGAAGAAAGTGTACATTAGCACATGCACATAGAGCTTGCTGGAATCACACAGTTGCCTTATGATCTGTTCCCAACTTCCTAATTCTGAATATTTTCCCTGATATTCAATATGCTTTTAAACATACATAATGTATAGATACTGCTATGGATTAAAAACTGGTGGTCAACTAAACACTAGTTGAATTAAATCAGCATGGTGCTGAGCATAGATGTTCCACCTGAGGAAAGTTGCCAGCATAGAGACGTGGAGATGAGTGAGGCGTTGTGGATTTCTCTGAGTGTTGCTGTTTGAGCTGTTAGTTCTCCAGGAGGAGCTCGTCATGACCAGCTTACCCAGCGTGAGTTCGACCATTGTCATCAGAGGAGCTTGGGACCTTGTTGGTGAGAGTGCCTGTGGTTCACTTTGGGGGAGCTCTGGTCCTTACATCAAGCATCGCTTCCTAGCTCCGGAGAAGACATATGCCGTTTAATCTCCAGGACAAACTCGTCATGCTGGCTTCTGGCATGTACTCAACTGTTCTTATTGTCAGAGGAGCTCAGGACCTTCATGTCACTGAGGATGGCTGTGGTGCTTTTCAGGACAGCCTTGGTTCTTATTCTGAGTATGAGTTCTCGGCTCCAGCACAGAACCTTATGATCTGTTCCTAACTTCCTAAATCCTAATTCTGAACCTACCAGCGCAGCTCCTTCACCCTGCTGGCATAGACTTTCTAGCTTCCACCACTGACCTTTGGGCCTTCCCAGCATGGATCCATAAAACATACCTCTCAAGAGCTCTAGATCTCCAGTGGGACTTGTGGGAGGCATTGTCATGGGCTCTAGGTTTTCATCTGGACTCATGTGGGACATTGCTGTGGGATCCAGACCCTTGGTTGAATATTCCATGTCTTTACTGTTGTGGATAGATTTCCTGCACTTTCTTGTATTAAACTCCGGGTGACCATCATAAAATAATATGATAAATTCTGTGTCCTTGCGGCGCCCTTTTCTGTCCATGCCGCGTCCTACTCCATCCACGCCTTGTGACAATCGCTTCTCCAGGAAAAGGACGCCGCATGTGGGAATTGGGCACAGGGATCTTGAAATGTTTTGTACTGATAATTGTAATTTGTGTAGTTCACATGTGTATGTTTTTATGTAATGCTCAATATGGAGTCGAGGGTGGAGACTCCAGGGGGGTTGCTGGAGGCCCTCTAGATAACCCCTT